>WOVY01013859.1:0-19183 GCA_013436015.1 Rhipicephalus annulatus | reverse complement strand
CCACGGCGTCGATGCTCTCGTTCATAATATTCCCGGCAACTCTCGTGCAAATTCTTCAGCCACCTCGAGTTCTGTTTTTCCATGATGGAGTGCCAAAGCTTCAAAAAGGGTGCCGTTGTTGTGGAGAGGAGCGAAGACCACGAACTGTTCTCCAGATATATGACAGCGTTTTATGAGGGTCTAGAGATTCGCAGAATGCTTTCCAGCGTTCGCTCTCCAGTTTGTAAATGCGTCGTTGAATCTTTTTCTGGAGCCGCCTTGCTTCCCTCAGATCGTAAATTGATCTTGTGTGTCTGTATCGTCGTTCCGCACGCCTTCGTATAGCTCGTAATTTTTCCAGTTCGATGTCAAACTGTGTTACTTTAGACGAAAATGGTAATTTGCATTGGACGCTTGCATAGCTTCCACTATGGTATTTTCCAGGCTGCAGGCGAGGCCTTCTTGGCAAGCGTTCTCAACACGCGATGCAAACATTGACCAGTCAGTGCCAATTGCAACACCGGAAGAGAATTTTTTTATGATACCATCGATCGTCACGTAGGTGGGTATGTTGATCACTACCATGAGTCTCAATATCGCAAAACCACTTAACTTTGTGAGAGAAGCACCGTGACACACCAATGTCAGGTCAAGGCAACTGCCATACGTGAGACCCCGCAGGTATGTGGGGGTACCATCGTTCATGATGGAAAGGTCGTAATCGGAAGCGAATGTAACAAGGTTCCGGCCCCTGGCATTCATCCTAGTGCTCCCCCAAAGCATGTGATGGACATTGAAGTCACCGGTAATGATCCAAGGCCCATCGGTTCTTATTAGGATGTCTTTTAATCTGTCGCAGTCAAATCGCGATGACGGAGATATATATCCACCAATAAGCGTGAACGAAACTGCATTCTTCTTCACACGAAGACACACGTACTGATTGTCGTCATTTGAACTTATTGGGTGCGAAAGATCAGTCAAGTCTGTGCGAATGTAAACAATTACTTTGCTTCGTTCTTCGCAAGCGGCTGAACAAAAAGCTTCATAACCGGACAATCTATAAGGCGTTGATACGTTTGGTTCACATATGACAAGTATAGGGAATTGATTGGCCCGAACCAATTGGCGAAAGTCCGAGATACGGGACTTCATGCCTCTGGCATTCCCACTGAAAAATCGACGCACTTTTAACTTTAGCGCGGAAGATGAGATTTTGTTGAGCCATTGTGCTTATACGAAGTTAGCAAGAACTGGATTCAGTGCATCCAGTATTTGCAGTGCACTCTTAGCAGACGGAGATTGTATGCTGCTCAGTAGCGTGCGAATCGTGGCAATTAATTATTGCACGATTGCAGCCACTTGCCTGTCTTGGTTGGAAAGATCTCGAACCGGCACGATTGCAGTCACTTGCCTGTCTTGCTTGGAAAGATCTTGAACCGGGAGCGCGGACTGGCCGTCATGAAGCTCCTACGGTTCGCTTGATGCTGCTTCCCCTTGAAGTGCAGGCCACTCTGTCGCAGTTAGGGTATGCTCACTGGCTTTGTCCTTTACAGCCTTTCCCATGGCATGTGGTCTGGGAGGGAAAGGAGGTGGTACTGATGAGGGATCACGCAAACGTGTCGAGGAGGTAGCGGGCGTCATCGAAGACCGACGTCGACGTGAACGACGCCTTCTGACTTTAGCTGCGGCTTCTCGATGAGATGAGTGATCGCGCACCATCTCCTTCAAGATGGCAATTTCCTTCTGAATCCGCGGGCAGTCCTTCGATGTGGCTTCATGGGATCCATTGCAATTAGAGCATTTCTTGACAGTTGCGACGCACTTATCCGCTTCATGGTGCTCGGCGCAGCGGTGGCATACCACTGGATTCTCGCAGACGCTGCTCACATGTCCAAGTTTCATGCATTTACGGCACTGGAGAGGCTTTGGAATGAAAGGCCGCACAGCATGTCTGAAGTACCCCACCTTCACTTGAGAGGGGAGTGATGTGCTCTTAAACGCAATCTTCACACAGCGAGACTTGCCTAGCCGGGTGACGTCAACAATTGGAGTATCAGTTGTTGACTTGACAAGAAGTTGTAAGTCCTTATTGGAAATAGTGACATCAATGTCGTAGATCACGCCGGTTACTACATCACATCCCAAGGGAACATGAGAGCGCACCTGGTTGCCGTCATGAGAGCGCACCTGGTTGCCGTCCAAGTCAGTTACACTGCGCAGAACGCCCAACGCACTTGCGTGCAAAACGTCCACAGCCAGTATATTCTTTCTGGCGTTCACTCTTATGTCCGTGATCTCATTTGGCACGAGCGTTTCCAGAGACCTCGACACAGACTGTCTGTTAAGGCGTTTCATGCTGACGGTAGGAAGCGCAGGCATAAACAGGATGGTATAAGTGTTCAATTTTGGCGCTTCACTTACAGTTTGAATAGTTGAGGATGAGGATGTCCTCATGTTCCTTCTCTTCGCCTTGCGGCTCAGCACAGGTTGGAAACCGTCATCTGAGAAGTCCTCACTGCTGAGATAGTAAGCATGAGTATCTTCACTGTCGCTGTCGCTCGCTTGTCCCATCCGCTTCCTGGAGGCGGTCGCCGCTGACGCCGCTGGTGCCGGCAGGCGCCCGGGGTGGTCTACTTCCATCCCCTCCAAGGGAGCAGCGGAAACTGATCAACAGACTTAAATTACAACTGAAATACGCCGGAGTTGATGATGATGATGATGATGATGATGATCCTTGACGCTCTGGCGGAGTTAGCAGAAGCAGCTCCTATTCAAAACACACTTCTTCGTCTTCGCGTTAAAGCTATATCCCTGATTTTCTTATCACATGACTTGGTGAGCGCAGAATTAGGCTGTGTTATACCATATTTTCACATCTTCGTCTGGTTCAGCGAAAAGTTTGACAGTGGTTTTGAAGATCTACACGAATACTGCCAGCGTACGCGGTTTTCCTGAGATGTTAAGAAAAAATCTAAAAACTCTGTTGTATTATTTTGAGCCAGAAGTCACTATAGCATCAATGCATTAAGATGTTACTTTTTTTTTCAATGTACGAAGAAATTCAGGAACACTACGAGATTATAGTTCGTTTACGCTGCCCTTGTTACGCCGTTTTGACTCCGTACAAACTAGCGCTTTTCATTTGTTTCTTCTAATTTGATTTACAAAAAATAAACACTGAAGAATTGTTCATACATGGCAGCCTTAGTTAAGTGTATTTTATACACCTATACCACCCCTAAACCAAATCTTGTACATTGTTTTATTACTTTAAGTAAACAAACGCATTCAGTTCAAAACTCTGCCGTTATAATTAGTGGCCAACGCAGCATCAATACGTGCCATAGCACGAAATAAAAGAAACATGATTGATCTATCAGTGATTTTGTCACTTTAACACATAACTGAGACGTGTCATCGCAGAAGTACCAGTTGAACGTTAATAATAGATTGATACACAACAGCTTGCAAAATGTACATTTGTGTGAGTTAATAACACTGACTTGTATGTATTGACATTGACGCCTGATGGCGAATCATCCTCACGACTAACGGACATGATTACGAGTAAACCTTTGCTGTTCCTGCAGCATTCAGCAAACAGCTCAACGCACCATAGCGTATGGCGGCATCAACATGTATGTTGATGCCGCCATCTAGTGCCAGTGCCAATCGCTTTGGCAGTCAATGCGCACCCTTACGAGCGTCGTCATTAGAGGGGAGAAGGGGCAAGGTGTTCGACCCTCTGTTAGAGAGAAATTCAAGTCTGTGGCCATTCATACGCGCCCTTCACGGCAATGCAATAGGTCTGTCCACAGCGTCAAGCGGAGAACGACCTCGGTGACAGTGGCGGGCGAGGTGTCCAGCGTTACCACAAGCTTATGAAACTATTGTCCGGAGCTCTCCACGCGTCTGAATGGCGAAAAAGTGGAGCCAAACAACTTGCGAAAGGATGTGACGCAGCATTCACGATTGTCGTCAAGACATGGGGTGGCATCGCCGATCCAGCGTAAGTGATAGGCTGTTGAGAAAGCCGAGCAGTGACGGCGGCCTAGGTGAGCGGCGGAGAGACGGGTGGTGTTAGGAAATTGAGCTTCAGAAACTTAGGTTAGAATGACGTGTTGAGGTTCCGGAGCCCGGAAATTCAACATGGCTCGTGCGTGAGCGGTAGCAACGGAAATGGGTGGCTACCTTTTCGTGGATGAAGTCTTTGATTTTGGACATAAGCGACTGCTGATCGGCGAGATTTGCAGCTAGATGCAAGCTTGAGAACGTGTCGCGCGTCCTGAACGCTTGACTGGCGTTCGCACACTGCCTACGCAACCGGGCTAAGCTCTGACAAGGCGAGATGGGTGCAGAAATCAAGCGGAGATTTCTCGTGAGCAGAATAGTAAATCGACCTTCATCGGTGCCCTTCAAGATGTGCTTGATTTTCTTCTACTCAGTCATGGCGGAGCTGATTAAGTTTCATAGGCTAAGGCTTGTGCGATTCTCGCCTCGTTGCTGCACGCGAAACACGAGAAAGGCAGACAAAACTAGAAAATCAATAAAGAAATGCAAGAAAAATTAAGGCAGAAAGAATGAGATATAAAGAAATGGAAAATAAGAAAAGTTAAACAAATTGACAATAAGGAGAAGCAAATAAAAAGAACAAATCTTGAAGATAAACACAGAAAGGGAAGATAAGGAAATAAAGATAGACAAAGAGAAAAGACGAATGTAGTTAAAGAGAAAGAAAGAAAAACAAACATACAGATACAAAACAGAGATGCAGGAAACAAAAAGGTATATAATGAGAATTACAGAAAAAAAAGAACAAGGAAGGTTACACAGCAGAGCTCTTCCTTCAGATTTGGTATCACTATAGCACGAAGCGAGCATAATTTTTTCGGGATCCTAAAAGTTTTTCTGCGAATTCCAGCGAGCTAAATTTAGTGATACTTCTCACCTTTATGTTTCTTCTCATCTGTTTTACTTTCTTCTTCTTTTTCTTCTTTGTCCTTTGCCGAATCTGAAAATTCAAGTGTGTAAGATCTATTTTTTATGTATTCTACATAGCACTCCATGATTCTGTCTATACTTACTTCAAAATCATTTTCAGCTACAACTCTCTCCACAGAAAGTGTATTTAACGTTTGTTAATCTACCAGATACGGGCCATATAAAAATACCCTAACGAGCAGCACATAAAGGTAAAACATACATAATCGGTGTCATTCAGTTAGGGTTCACTAGTTCTTAGATGCGAAGTGTCTTATGGTCGTGGTCAATCCGGTGTGTGGCGTGACCACCCTTACTGCGCATGCACGCCCATCCCCCTCTCCCCTCTTCTACGCTCCCCCTCTCTCTAGCCTTGCAACACCAACGCATGGAGTGGCTGCCAGCCTACGTTCACTCTTCCTTCTCTTTCCTCCGGGCATCCCTCCCAGCGGAGTTCCCACCCTCATTCAGATTCACATGCCTTCTCCCTCTGCCTGCTCTCTTATGCTCCGCTTTCTTTCGCCTCGCAACACTGCCGCAGGAAGCGTCTGCTAGCAAGTTTTTTTTTTTTTAAAGAACCCACTTCTCGCGCTGCACAAACGGATCTTGACCTCCAAGGTACCAGTGGGAGATTTCTCTTGTGCCTTGTTGTTTGAACAATGAAAATTTGCAGTGCGTGCATTAACTAAAAGCGGACTGTGGGTCGTTGTGTCCACTCGGTGGCGTCTATCCCTCATTGCCCATTAGCAGCGATTGGCATGTGTCAGTAGGAAACACAAGTCTATCACTGCGTACTTTGCGCGTGTACCCAGGTTTCTCTCATGCGCAACGCCGCAGTTAGCGCCAGCATCAACACTGCCGCCAGTGTAGCCATTAGCGACCGCTGCTTCAAATCAACAAATTGTTCAGCGGGAGATGGTGCAATTTTTTAATATTTAGTTATATCTACGCGAAACACAATTTGAAAGGCGACATCTTTCTTGCATAGACCAGGTTGTGCATCACTTGGCACCCTAATCAAGGTTGTCACTTTAGTGTGAGTGTTCTGCCTTCCCGGGAATTTTACGTTTTTCTTTATGCCTGTAGTCTGGGTCTTTCTCCGTGATTCATGCCTGGCGCCACTAGCAAACAAAGGAAGAAGTTGACCTCCTTAAATATTCTTAAGAACAATATTGAACTCAGCTAGCGGGTAAGTATTCATTCTACAAATGACAGGGCGAGCAAACATGAACACAAGCCAGAAGTCACGACATAACAAACGCCTACTAGAAACTGCAGAGACGCACAGTGGCGGAAGAGAAAGAAAGCACGAAATTTTACTGGTGCATGGCCTTGCAACAGGCGGCCAATGAATCGGGCATGCATGGAGGTGTACGTGAAAGATATATCTTAAGCCATTTGATTTCATCTTTATCTACATTAATCGACAGTTGGCCCCGGATGCTCTACCTCTCTCAGCAATAAGCCACGACTCAATCAGTAGACGTGCTTATTCATTCCTATGTCACTATAAACTGCGTGCACGTTCACCGATTTTTTTGGTGCAGTTTTACTCTCGACAACGTAATAATGCACTGAATGATGAGGTTGGGGTTAATGTATTTCAATATTCTCTGTTTCTAGTATTCTCGTGAGCCCTTAAATGCAGCCGCAGCTGCAAAATCCTGTATACACCAAACTTGTGCCGTAATCAGTGTATTTGTTGGTGTAATTCATGAACAAATATTGGTCCGCTTCTTGTCTCTTACTCACTCATTTTTTCTCTGCACAGCGGCACAAATCTGAGATAGTTTATTCACAGTCGTAAAAACAACACAAACGCCCTAACTCCCTCCCACTTTCTTTAGCCTGTGAGGTACGCAATGAGTGTATGATATGCCTATACGACATGTTTATCCGTATAGACTGCTTTCTGGATCCATGATCTGTCTTAATGTACCGGACTTTTTTTACACCTTCAGAGACAGTGGCCACTGCAACGCGAAGACAATCTACATTTAGAAGATAGGTAACCTGTGCGTTAAAGCTATTCCTGATTTTGAGATCCCATGACATGGTGAGCGCAGCTGTGTTGTATCATCTTTTCACAATCTTTGTCTAGTTGAACAAAAAGTTTGACAGTGGTTTTGAAAATGTAGACGAATGCTGCCACGTACGTAGTTTTCCTGAGATGTTAAGGAATAATCTAAAAATTGTGTTCTAATATTTTGAGCCAGTTCTTGAACAAAGTAGAGCACTTCCTCATTTATTTTCGGTTATTGGCTGCCTGAGGTCATCACGGTTTTAAAGTCCTCACTCCTACTTGAAACCAAGAAATCGTCTACATAACAAAGACTTTAATAATAGGTACCTAAGGAGCTTTCCATACATTTGTAAATCTTGCTGAGGTATAAATCACTAAAGACTGGAACAACCTTACAACCAATACATAACACCCATTTCTGCCCATAAACACCTTTCTTCCTTCTACCAACGTCTACATGAAATTGAAAAAAAACAATTCATATAAAAGGTTCCTACAAACACTAAACTTATTGTTGAAAACACTGTTATGCCCGTTGTCGCTATTTCAGTCCACAACACGTTTATAGAAGCCCTTATGTGTTGAAGGGGAATAAAACTCCTTAATATGCATACCAGAAGCGTTACCACTACATGTTCTTCACTGAGAGGTAGGGAACTAGCGCCTCAGAATCAGGCATGAGATAATGATCTGAAAAGCCAAAAGTTAAGCCCTTCTGCTAACTAGATACAACGAATTGTCGTGCGCCTTTCTCTGAAACAATCGTTTTAAAAGGGATCTCATTCTCATGTTCTCTCGATGAAAAAAAAGGTAATGCAAAAGCAAGTGAATGACTTGTTGTTGGGCAAGTCGGTTAACATCAATGGGGCACGTAATAGCGCTAATTTGAAAAAAAAATAGGTTCCAAAAAATAAGTATTGGGGACTTTTTTTCCTCCTACTTCTTCTCTCGAATTTGTTTTTTTTTTTTCAAGATTGGCACCGCTATGAACCTTCCTAGGGTAACTGATTTAGCCTTCTTCACACTATAAGCTATTATATCAGGATTATGACTTAACAAACGGTTGACTGTACGCGTTCGCACAACCAATGGTTTAAGTGTTACATTAGTAAAATGCTGTTTAACGTTCATTCATTGCGTACCACACAAGCTATAGAAAGTACGTAGCAATTACCGTGACTGCCAATAAGCTCCGTCACACTTCTGCCGCTGTGCCGAGAAAGAACGGCAAGTAAAAGACAAGAGGCTGACTAATATTTATTCCGTAAAATACGCCAACAAATTCACTGGTTGGCGTACGAGTGTGGTGTATAAGGCTCCATTCAGCTGCGGCCGCTTCTACGTAGGACAAACGGGCTGTTACATGAACCAAATATTATAGAACACAAGACATCGCTAACTGGAGGCTCACCTTGTATTCTATTTTTACGTTGTCGAGAGCAAAAGAACGTGCTAAATATGATCATTACGTAACTTATTGTCGACATTGAAATTAAACAAGGCGTCCGGGGATCGATGGAACTTATCAATATTAGAACAGTGGTAAAATATCGAAATAATAAAGCTTGAATACATAGCGTTGAAATCAGATGCCCCAATCTTTCATGCGTAACCCCGCATGCCGGATTGAGAAATTTGCGGATTGCATCAGCAAGTGTAGTTAAATTTTCGTGCCATTGTGTGTCTCTTAGTTGTTAGCGTTTGGAGTGTTGTGACTTCCTTCTTTTGTTCGTGTTTGCTTGCCTTGTCTATCCTTCGCATCAGTAAATATGTTTCGGCACCATTCATTCGTCATTCCTCGCCGTCGAAAATCGCAATTCTCCTACAAGTGAGCCCAGTTCCTTGATTCGCGTGTGCCCTTGGACTGCTCTTCCTAAACCACATGAAGATACCGTAGGTAGTACTCACCGGTGTTCTTGTTTTTGCCGTCTGCACCACTTTCTACTTTCTCGTTCTTCTTTTCTGAGTATTAAAATCGAGGGAGGTGATTTGCATGTCCCTTTAATGTGGTTCATAGTACTCTAATACACTCCTAAATATTTCTTTAAGAGCGTGGCCAGTTGCTGTCCCATCCTCGGCACGCTGAAAGATTGCTAGACAAGAGGGACTGCTCGCAAAAGAATTTCCATTGCAGGAAATAAACATAGGGCTTCACGATTTTAAATCTGAAGCTTTAAAATCGAATTTTAGAGCTAGAGGTCTATCTCGATAAAATATTTGATTCATAGAAAAAAAATTTGGCCAAATCTTTCAAGCTCTCGCGCAAACAAAGCAGCATGTGATGCAGCAAACGTGTTAAACAGTTGTTCGTTGCCCGAACAGTTACGGTGATACGTGGCTCTCTTCCATTTTTCACCTACAGCAACAAGTAAGCCAAGTGCGCGTCTTTGACAATTTTCATACCGTGGGAAGTATAAGTGTTTTGTAAAATTGCACTGCATCTTTTTTTTTTTGCTGAAGGAAATATTGCGCGTAACAATTTTGCCGAGACAAAAAGCAGACTGAACAAACTTTCCACAGATGCAACAAAACGTACTGCTTCCTAATAAACAACATCACTGTAAAAGTAAAACTTCTTCAATGATCAGTACTTTCCCGACAAAAATGTCACCGCAAGAACTACATTTGGACTTGTCATGCAGCTGAGCAGCTGCTAGATGTAAAACATAGCCTAGCGTCGTAGGTCTCTTTCCTAAGTTTTGTTTTCTTCTTGTTTTTATAGTCATACTTGTCTGTGTTAAAGTTTATCCAAGTCTCCAACCTAGCAGGCTGGTGTTGAAACCAGCCTGCTGGGTAAAGAAAAAAGATGGTAAAAAACGAAGATTGGTAAAAAAAAGTGGGACCATTCAATTTTGTGTTGACTCTCACCGCTTAAACAAAATTATGAAAAAAGGCGTCTACCCGCTACCACGAAGAGACGATACTCGTGACTGTTTTCAAGGCACCGAGTACTTTACATCTCTGGATCGGCATTCCGGGAATTGGCAGGGGCTAATGTCTGAATGTGAGCACCCTAAAACAGCCTTTGTAACGCCCGATCACCTATACGAGTTCAATGACATGCATTTTAGTCTCTTCAATGCGCTGCGTTTGAGCGCATGATTGCTACCATCTTGCGAATCCACAAGTGGAAGACTTGCTTGTGTTACCTGGAAAACATCGTCGTCTTTTCAGCTGAGTTTTTGACACACCATGCTCGTCTCCACAAAATTCTCACGTGTCTAACTTTTGTAGGCCTACACCTTAACACTAAGAAGTGCCACTTCCCAGCACGCAAGCTAAGCATCTCAGGACATGCCATCTCACAAGACAGCGTTCTTCCGAATCCCGATAAGATTCGAGCCGTCGCGGAATCGCCAGAGTCCACATCGATGAAAGTCAACAGAAGTTTCGTCAGCCTCTGCTTTTACTTCCTTCGCTTCGTGCGTACCTTCGCGTCCATCATCGCACTTTTGACGAGTCTGCTTACCATCAGCTAAGGTATATCTGTATGGTCACCTGCATGTGAGGACGCATTTCGCCAGCTGGACCGCCTGTTGACCTTACCAGCTATCCCTCGTCACAACGTTCCACTGCTTCCGCAGAAATTCACACCGATGCAAGTGGCGTCGGTCTTGGTGCACTTTTGGCAGAACTAGGAAAGGCACCCAAGCTGAATATGTAGTTCTTTATGCAAGTTGTAAGTTTATGTAAGTTGCAAGTTTATGCAGTTCTTTATGCAAGACCACGTAGCACGTGGTCTTCCTTCCGGAAGACCACGTGCTATGTTTTCAGACGTCATAGCCAAGCACCTAAACAGCATTCCATCAGGATATACGCCAGCTGCGAGAACGGCATGCCCTTTGTGGTGCCTCGACCAGCCGCAAGTACGTCTAGAAATTCCGGGAATCAAAAAGAAAAGCAGTCACTCCAGAGTAGCATTGAAGCAAGCAACACTGCTATTACTACATGGGTTGTACTTAGACCGAACGCAGATATACACTGATGGGTCCGTCTCATCCAGCAGCTCATCAGGTGCCGCTGTAATTCCGGCTGCAGAAATGACAATCAAGTTTAAGTTGTCGCATATGACTACATCTACGGCATCAGAGCTTGCTGCTATAAGGGCTGCTTTACAATATCTCGTTCGAGAACGTCCAGGAAAATGGGTCATATTCTGTGATTCGAAGGCAGCGCTTCAGAGTTTGCAGTCTACCATGCGTAGGAGGAGCCATGACCAACTGGTAGAAGAAATAAGACATTGCCATCATGAAGCTCTAGCACGAGGGCGTGATATTATATATCAATGGCTGCCTGGACATATCGGTATTACCGGAAATCAATTAGCCGATGATGCAGCCCGCTCAGCCCATGAAGAAACCCGTGTAGTCCCGATTCCTCTATCAAGGAATGATGCAGCAAGACAACTTTACCTGCTGGCTCGAGATCTCACACGCACGTTCTGGTCGTCTACCACCTTCCAAAGGTGTCAATTTTATTAACTGGATCCTTCGCTCAAGCTAAAGCTACCATCACACCTTTCCCGCTCCGATGCGACACTGTTATGCCGCCTTTGGTTGGGTGTTGCATTCACAAAGGCGTACTCCTTTCGCATTGGTATGGCAGACACTCCTACATGTGACTACTGCGGAGATGAAGAGACCATCGAACACGTCATGTGCAGCTGCGCTTGCTACGACACACAGCGATGCCAGCTACGGATGGTTTTGAATCGACTTGACCCCGGACCATTTTGTGTGCAGAAGATACTAGGACCTTGGGCATCTGCCTCAGTTGCGCAGAAAGCAACTAAAGCACTGCTACTCTACCTTAAATTAACAAACCTGAGCGACCGCCTGTAAACTGTGTGTGCTCCCTGAGTGTGCTCGTGATTGTGTGTACCTTCTCATCTTTCTGCAACCTCTTTTCTCCCCTTTATCCCTTCCCCAGTGCAGGGTAGCAAACCGGATGTGCGTCTGGTTAACCTCCCTGCCTTTCCTTGCATCTTTATCTCTCTCTCTCTTATGCAAGTTGTGCTCTCAAGAAGGCTGAACTAAAGAACTCATGGTAGAGAAGAAGTGTTTAACGATAATTGGGGCGATGAAGAATTTTCGCCTGTAACTTGACGGCCGTCCTTTTGACGTGGTCACAGACCATTACTCTATATGGTGGCTCCCCGTCTTGAAAGGCTAGTCGGGACGCCTGCGTAGCAGGGCACTTTGATTGCAGGAATACGATATTCATGTCGTATCTCATTCCAGTCGCAAGCATGCGGATGCCGATGCACTCTCCCGCTCACCAATAACAACAGATGTGGCTCTCTGTCACCCCTTTCTACCACCTTGTCACCACTCGGCACCACTAGCATGCTTTTGGAGCAGTGTAAAGAACCATACCTTGCCTTTATATTCGACTACCTGCCCCTTCAACGAGAGCGCTACGCCGTCAAGTAGCCCACTTTTTCGTGCGAGACAACATTCTGTACCACCGCAACTACGTGCCAGGTGGTCGGAAGTGGCTCCTTGTTGTTCCTAGTCATATGCGCTCTGACATTTGCGTGAATTTCCATGCACATTCTTAATGTACTCACGCCGGTGTCCTGAAAACCTACAAAAGACCGTGTCAGCGATATAACTGGGGAGGAATGTATCGTTTTGTGCATAAATATGGTCAGTCTTGCACTACATGCCGACAAAACAAGACACCTCCGCGGCCCCTTACTGGGATGTTATAGCCACTTTCGTGCCATGCTCGCCCAATCGACCGCGTGGGTATTGACCTCTACGGCCCTCTTCCAGATAGTGGCTCTGAGAACTGGTGCATTATTGTCAGCGTCGATCATGTGACATGCTACGGCGAGACTGCATTTCTACCGGTAGCTACCGCCCATGAAGTTACACTCTTCATTCTCCGCAGCTCCAATCTACGCCGTGGTGCTATGCGGGAACTACTCAGTGATAGGAGTCGGGTGTTCATATCGGAGATAATTCAAGCTATCCTCGCTGAAGGCGACATCATCCACCCGAAATTCACCGCATACCATCTACAGACAAATAGTCTCACCGAGTGGTTCACCCGCACACTCAGCGACATTCTGAGGATGTGCACCTCATCAGAGCAAACTGTACTACCTTTTGCTACATTCGCTTACAACACAGCGACTTGAAACGAAATTTCTTAATCATTTTTTGTGGTCCTTTGGAATGAGAATGTATTCTAATTACAAAGCAAGGAAAGGCAAAACATGGGTAACATATATGTTACCCAGTTGTGCCTTTCTTTGCTTTCAGCAATGAACTTGGAGCTTGTAATACTGCGACAATCTCCGATACTGTAGACGATGTCCTTCAAGAAAGTCGCAAATCTTGTTCCATAATATATGCTGGTATGTGAAAAGCTGCAGTTGAGCTTTCACCTATTGTAGATACATCCATAAAAACAAATCTGTAACGGTCTCTATTAACATATACATATATACTTTTTTAAAAGGACTGATGTATGACTTCCACCACCGGTCAGCGGTAGAGTATCAGACGCGTTATCCGACGGTCACTCATTCCGTCCCTGTCGTCACAAATTATCTATTGATCCACTCTTTTTGATCACATTTACATTAAAATTACTTCTAATAACATCCTCTATTATTCCTTGGCAATTGTCTGTGAGTCGTCGTTAATATTCTGTTTTTAAGAATATGTTTTCAGTTCGCCCAAATAAAAAACGCCATAGGCCTCCACGAAAGGCACAGCACAGTCACAGCGCGAAAGCTAGCAGAGCTGCTTTTCAGAGCCTTTCAAAATGCTCATTGTGTAACTACTGCAAGCACACTTTCTTGATACCCACTAGGGCATTAATAATAAAAATTTTGGGTAATAGGCCGGCATTCGCTCTGCTATTTTTTGTCATTCTTCTGAGAAGCGTCGTATCCGCTAAACACATGCAAGGAATTTGCGTTAATTGTTAATGCAGTGGCTGACGAATATGAGGAGTTATGCCTGAAGTAGGTATGCACCATAGTTTTTTAGGGGAACACGAAGAAGCTTTTATAATTGGTTGGAGCATTGGACGGCCCACTCGGTAAGCTAGTCGCATTGTGCGACGACAGGTTGTTCGTTCACTGTTTTGAAACGCCTTATAAGTCGTATTAACTCTATTGTTTTCCCGACATCAAGCCTGCCTAAGGCAAGTTTGCCAACAAGCTCCTAGCACCGGTGTGGCTCAGTGGTAGAATGCTGGGCTGGCCCACAGCGGACCCGTGTTTGTGCCCCACTGTGTCGTTGGTGCTTGTTTTTTTTTTAGTTTCACGTGACGTGGTTACGGACACCGGTGGCGGGCGGCGGACAACTGCACCTGGCCAGAGTTGTGATCTCATAACGCCTTTCGCTGCAAAAAATAAGTAGTGAGTTCGGCGCCACGTTTGGCATTTATCTTCACAGTCGCCTAGTGTGCGTCTGACGTTCTCGTTGAAATAAATACCAGCGGTCGTTGGTAAATGTAACAAAAAACTACGATGCAGCTCATAAATTAACCTGGCGTGCACGTTCATAGACTACTTAACACTACTTATGAATGACAAAATAGTGCCCTGCAAAGGTACAAAATGAGACAAACCTTCTTTCTTTTCATTGGTAGATTCCTCACTTCAGACACCTTTTTTGAGTCTTTATTATTGTCAGGTTCTTTTGTCCCTTCGCCTGTAAAATAACATGTTATAGTGCAGATGTTTGAGTTCTGTAACAGGTTTCTTGCTTAATGGCGACATGCTGTAATTAGATGTATAAATAGCTCTTGTTACAAGATCAAAAATAAAGCTGTTTACTATACTTACCAACCTTAGTAGATCCCAAGCCACGCCACGGTGATCTAGTGGCCCAGGTACTCGGCTGCTCACCTGCAGGTCGCAGCATTGAATCGTGGCTGCCGCAGCTGCATTTTCGATAGAAGCTTAAATGCTCTATGGTCGTGTGCTCAGATTTGGGTGCACTTTAAAGAACATCAAGAACATCTGGTGGTCAAAATTTCCCAAGCCCTCCACTACAGCGTCTTTTATAATCACGTGGTGGTTTTGGGACGCTAAACCCCACGTATCATTCAATCAGTTATCCTAGCCGTATGAACTAGTCAGATTGCTACGCATACCATTCTGGAGCTTCTACGGCATGCCTAAAACCTAGAGCAACGTCTAAAGCTCCGCACGGAGAATGACAAGGTGTTTTGAGAGCACGGTGATGCCAGCCAGTCCTTTGTTTTGTTTTTTGGTATGAATGCTAGGTGAACATTGTGGCACGAAATTAGTACCACCCACTTCTCTCCCTTTCTCAGCGCCTGGTATCAAGGCAGATCTTTTCCAGAGACCATTTGATAATTTTTCTTCAATGTTCAGCTTGTTGTTCCGAAGAAGTGTTCACTGTAGCTGAAATTTCACTAATGGCAAACCGCTCAGACTGGCCACTTAAAAAGCTTCTCCCAACTTGCCCTGCACTTAAACGTGGTAGAGCATCCAAGTGTTAACATCTGTAGTGCGCTGCCCCAAGTGAAACATTAATAATTGTTGGGTTCGATTTCCCAAAACCACCATTTGATTATTGGAGACGCTCTAATGGTCAGCTCCAAAAATTTCGATCATCCAGGTTTCTTAAACGTGCACCTAAATCTAAGCACACGGGCTCAAGCACTTTCGCCTTCATCAAAATGCGACCGCCGGGACTGGGATTCGATCCCTCTACCTGTCGGTCAACCATCGAGTGCCTTAGCCTAGTACTAGACCCCCGTGGTGAGTTGTCGTGCATTAGCCACTAGATCATCGTTGTCGTATGCTTATCTTGGCAATGACCTATTGCGTGCGATATCTCCTTCACCTTTCGAGTTGGCAATCGCAGCGTCCACACGAAAGAAATGATGCGTTGAAAAAAATTAGGCAGATCCCACGTACCTAGGAATCGACGTTGTGCGAAGCACGCGGAGGGAAGGTGACCGTGCTGCATTTTTTTTATTGTGTGACACGTCATGAAATAACGCTAAATATATGCACAAACGTTGCACGCACAGGCACATGTAGCAGAGTTGCCGATGTTTAAATAACCAGTGTTTTACACTTTCGCAACGATTCCAACTGGAGCATACATATTAGCGACACCAGACGCTGACATGAAGCGCTGATGCTCGCGAGGATGCTGGCCCTGGACACTCCCACATAAATCAACTTCAGCGCATGGCAACTAACCACAATTGACGTTAACCCGACGTGACGGGTGTATGAAAGGAGCACATGTGGAATGTTTATAAAATTGGGTAGGCAGCACTGGAGCCACTATTTACGTTTCACGAAGATTAGCGTCTATTTGAAAAGTAGTTCCGAGACCTGGCATAGCTGTGTGGTAAAATGCTTCATTCCCACGCAGATGGCTTGGGTTTGATTCCAGCTGGGACCCTGACATTTCTTCATAGCATTCGTCGAGTTGACGCTACCGATTTCGGTTATTTCTGAACGCTCGCACGTTAAAATTGCCCATGTGTGTTCTCGTCGTTCATGGGTATATACTAAGTGTCAATCAACTGTATACCACATACCCGCATACCAGCGGCACATACCGCCCGCGGGTACGTGCCGCTGTCTGGCGGGACGTGTTTGACGACGTACGTGATGGGATTGTGACATTATTGAGGTCTTGAGCAAACGTCATATTCATCAAACCATCTTACCCTCCCGTGCTAATTTGGTTCATGCCAAGTTAAGAAGGTGATCACGAGAGCATCCAAACGTAAGTGGCTAGATAGATAGATACACTCTATGTCGCTGAAGTTTGCCAAGAAATGCTTCGCATTTAAAAGCAGAGCAAACGGAAGTTAATGGCATTTCTAAATGTTGCGCAATGAATAAGTCAGAAAGGCGGCAGTGTAGTTTATTTTTTCGATTCTAGCGTGAGTCGAACTCCTATCAATTTAGTGATCGCCTTCCTGTTGCAACTTTTGAAAATGCCAAAAAAGTCCGTATCCTCTGCTTTTTAAATGCATCATTTCCTTTCAGCGGAAGCTACAACCTGCATACCACAACGATTTCAATGGGCGCGTGCGAGAACGCAGCCATGACAGAAATGTGGAGTAAACAAAACAGCCAAGCGATTGTTTCGACACGCCAGTGAGGCATAAGTAAAACAGAATTTGCTTGCGAAATCAACGCGAACTTCCTTTATAGAGCTTCATCGATTTACGCGTCCCGGACGTCCCCCGGACGCCGGCGCCGCATTCGTTCTTCTCGGGGACCAACTAGAAGGTCCGCCCACTGGTCCGGGATCACTCGGACGCATGTTCGTTTTTTCGCGTGCCTGGCGGCCTGCGGGCGGCCCGGGACCGCCCGAACAATTTCTTTCGGGCCGCTGGCCCGACGACAGCGCGGTGCACATGCTGTGCGGGCCATCTTAAGTTAGACACGGGAAATTCTCTTTTTGCTTTTCAGTCCACTTTCTCGCATGTTTCTGGATTTCGCATTGTTAGCGCACTCAGTTCTAGTGCACTCAGTTCGTGAGCCACGTCGAGCATGTGCGTATTACCGAAGGTCGGGCAAACGCGCGTTATGCTCGCTAGGAGAAACAGCGGTGGAACGACCGCGCCGGTCTACGGTGCGCACGCGCTCGAGTAGTTCACTTACAGCAAGTTGCATCACAACACAAATAGGTATAATTCACTACCTAACTGCTGTTTAGGTTGCAAATGAGTCAGCGTTGTTGCCTGTGTTTCAGCTATGGAGGGAGCAGACGGCATAGCAGACGCCACAGTGGATACAGTCAGCATCAAGCGTGCAGATGGCCCGGGGCGGCTCGGGCTGGCTCGAGACTTTTAGGTCACATGCATGTGACGTAGCCACCTGTGAGCCGAGGCGTCCGCGGGCCGTCCGCGAGTGATCCGGGACCCCGGTAAATAGATGGAGCTCATAGTTGGGTGCCGCAAACAATAGAGGTTCATACAACATTACCAAGAGGGGTATCTGGCGGTTAGTGTCGAAGCGGCCTCCTTTGTACCCCCATCGGTATTATGGGAAGTATACAGGCTTCGGATCCGCTTCGAATGGATTATGTTCTTGAGATTCGCAATGCTTCTTTGCGAGTGTAAAACAAAGTGATGTGAACTTCGATTTAATTGAAACGTGCTTCAATTATTTTGTACGCAAACTTTATCGCAAAACGTTTTCGTGTTTCAGGCGTCAAAAGTGAGGCCTAGGCAAATTAAATTCAACAATCAGAGTATGCATGACTCTGCCATTGCATTTCCAGATTTGGCATCAAGGAATAATGACTTACCTTTTACAACACTTGAAAACAAACATGCATGTTTTTCTCTCGAAAGTATTTATTATCTATTTATGAAAATAACGGTGCAGTATTATATGAGAAACATCGTTTTGTCTTCTGCGACGCTAGGTGCAGAAGAACAAAACGGTCTAGGTGTCCCAGTGGTCTGTCCCCAACGCACTTGTGGTTCTGTTGTAAAGTCTAATCAGATGGAGCATGACGATGCGTCTACTTACGTCATCACTTTGCAGTCGATTTAATACGAGTATAGGTGAAACGCGCTCGTGAAAAACGTGAACTCGAGGCAATATCCTGCACTGGCATGAGACGCTACATCTATGCGCACTGGTGAGTGGACGACGCTCTGTTTTAAACTGACAAATACGACTCGTAAAGCTCGAATGTCGCAGCAAATCAGGATACCTTTTGGTCTTCAGCCTCTTCGAACAACAAAGGCACTGAGTGCTTCAGCCTTTTTCACCACACTCACTACCCGCGCTGCGAGAAGAACGAAACTGGAACTGTGGAAAAATGTCCGTAGACAGTTTGCCAGTTAACCCTATCCAATATGAAGCCTGTACTTCCCATAATTCCCTTGGAGGTACACGAGGCAGCGCCAGATTTTTCTCTAGGTATTATTGTATGAAACTCTATGCCACTTACATATCGCGTCCGTCGCTTGGCGGCACTGACGCCAGTTGAAGCGATAAGAGAGCACGCCTCAGGCCGTTCGTGCAGTAGTAGTAGTAGTAGCTACAGCTGATCAAATCTTCGACTACTGTGTGCGAGCGGTGACCTTTCTGTGTGTCAGCGCCGTATGGTGGAGAAGAGTTGCAAACAGGCGAGGATAAGCATTTGCGCACAAAGCGTGCTCAGCTCGGCTCGTCATCTGCCAGTCTCTTCTTTCTTATCAGCGCTCTGCAGATCAACC
>WOVY01013858.1:0-15004 GCA_013436015.1 Rhipicephalus annulatus | reverse complement strand
GCATTGACATTGATACAGTACCATCAAATGTTGGAGATTTATTGTTGGTTACTGCCTTAGTTGCAGATTACATTATCTACGTGGGGCGCTCAAGCTCATCAAAACCATATAAAATAATCGAGGCTGTTCGACTTACCAGTGCTGCACCCACAAGGGAGTGAGGGGTCTAAAATGAAAGGGTATGGCTACATGGAAATTAAAAAAAAACACATAAGTGCGCATACTTACAACACAAGATTCCTTATTTTGCAAAGCCACTCTTTCGTCTCCTTCGCAGGTGAACGTGCAGGTGTGATAGAGATTATCCTGGAAGAGGAAAAATGACAAAAACATTTTGATGAAACACCTCAAATAACAATGATATGTGGGGTTTAACGTCCGAACACCACCATATGATTATGAAGACGCCGTATGGTGGAGGGCTCCGGAAAATTTCGACCACCGGGGGTTCTTTAACGTCGCCCAAATCTGAGCACACGGGCCTACAACATTCCCGCTTCCATCGGAAATGCAGCCGCCGCAGCCAAGATTCGATCCTGCATCGCAAAAAATAGAACTCGTGGCTTAGTGGGCACCCTGCTAGTGTACCTGAGTAGTTACCCAGAGGTGTTGACGACCGGCTCTAGAATTGCCGTTATTCCAGCATTTCCAGTGACTGTGCTGCGTGTATCCTATAGCTCTGGTATTTTTAAGTTAAGCTAACGTTAAAAAGGTGTTACATAAAACTGCACTCGCCTCTTATCAGGAAGCTTATTTTCAAGAGAGGACTATATAGTTACAATTCCTGAAGGTTCGCGCTTGCTGTTTCGAGTTAGTCAATTAGGCAAGTAATTTGCTCACTAATGTTGGTGTACAGATTTATTTACACAATCAAAGAAACGTGCGAGGTGATTGATAACTTGTAGCCACAATGTGAAGCATGTAACAAATATTCAAGAGTACATGGCATAGTGTTTTTTCCCGAACTTTTTGCGCGTGACTCATCACCGTGAAACATACATGTGCGAAAAATCGTTCATGTACGTTCTTGCTTCCCTCAAGTCGACAAGCGGTAGAGGAAAGCCTGGAATGCTGTGTAAATATGTTTATGGAACAACTGCAATTTCACAGGGACGCTATCACGCAAATTGCCCCTAGAATCGGACAGTGCTTCAACGATCATATCTGCGGTAGCTGCACAGACAACTTTAGTCAATGTAGATGTTCAGCTCCAAGGAAATGTTATGATGAAGCTTGTTACTAGTGTTTTATTTCGCTAAAAGGGTCTACTTGAGTTAAATTTATTGACTTGGAAGGGTAAGTCAAGAATTACCATTGAAAGTAAATTATAATAATACCTGCTTTTATACTATGCAAAGTACAATGTAGGTAGAGCGCACAGTACAAGAGCCGGTACATCATAAAATCTTAAGCCTACAGTTGCCAGGATTGCTTTACGTAAAGACGAACAGGACACTTGAAAATAGAATGCACAATGCTCACAGTTCGATTTGTCCTCCAAGCAGTACAATCTGGATTAGTGTCACGTGGGGGTCCTGGCTGTTTCGCTACAAGGGAAATCAAGGCAAGGTAGTGTCACACAGTTTTGAATATTTCAGATGCTTGAAGGCGCTACTACGAAATTGATACATCATGTCTTTTGGAGTGTGATAAAAAAAGGCTCATATCAAACAAAGGCGCAGAAATCTTTAACATGCCTTTTCGGTGTGCCAGATATCTGTAACTCTTCATTCAACGAGCCTTTTTGTTTATGTGAACGTACAACAATAAGGGAATGTAACACACCGTATAAGGGCTAGCACACAATACATTTTTCCACCACACTTTGTTTTCTTCCAGTGCTTGTTTTTAACGAGTTAACATGTCGATAAGTGATTGTTTTATGCGTTGCTTATAACTTAATAATGAGCTGAATTTGTCATGTTCAAGCATTTCAATAAATGCTGATGCAATTAAGATCTTGCGTGCACATTGACACACCTGCATAAGCTCGGTGAAAGTGATAATGAACAATAAGTTACTTAATTTTTCCTTTATTTTATTTTTTTAAACTTCATTAAAAGCCTGAAGGCATCAGGCAAGGGGAGGGGGCAGAAAAGATAGTTGTGAACGCATTAATAGTTTTGGTATACCGAACCGTAGTGTATATAAAATGACAGGAAATGCGAAACATGATAAAAGAAGCTAATATGATATATCATAAAGGCTCTACATCGGACGTAAGCTAACTTATGCTGTAAAAATGAAAACTAAATTATTCCTATTTTATGTATTTTCTGATTTCGTTACTGTATGTAGTGAGTGTGAAGGCGTCTTACTTGTTATCATTGGTGTCTTGCTGTTCGGGCGAACACATTTGCCATCCACACAGTGTCCAATGTCAGCAGTTCCCAGCTCTCCACCTTCACTTGCATATTTTGAAGGAGATCCAGATGCAGGCTTAAGCTGAAATGTTTGATTAGATAGAAATATCAAACTGGTGTATTCAAGCGGCTGAGGCTTCAACTATCAAAACATAAAATCTTATATATGCTGTTAATGCACCGAGTATAAGATCTCTAGGTTGCTGTCCGCCATGTAAACTACCCTATTCTCTTAGTTTCACAGGTTGCAGAGCCATAGTAAAGTGTAATCTTATGATGGTCGCCAAACAAATACAAATGTATAAACGTCATAACATTTCAGGCAAGCTATAGGCAACCGCAGTTGTTTCAGTGTTAGAAATAAAGGAAAAGTGTAGGCTATTGCGTACTATCGGCGGCATATGAAACCCAAGCAGTGACAAGCTTTCGTAATGGTAATCGGCCGCATCATCCAGCTTTCATCATAAAAAAGCGCGCATACATGCGCAGTGCTGCAAAACCAGACGCGCGTGCCTGTGAAATTGATGACTGTAGGGTGCGCACCACACCACTGCGAATGCTTTCGAAGGTTCGGGAATCATTTGATGCCGATAATACACAACTATTATATATGTCACGGAAGCAAA
Organism: Rhipicephalus annulatus; assembly: GCA_013436015.1. NCBI lineage: Eukaryota > Metazoa > Arthropoda > Arachnida > Ixodida > Ixodidae > Rhipicephalus > Rhipicephalus annulatus. Next base: position 12,015 of record WOVY01013858.1, on the reverse strand, counting down.
AATATCACACTCAACATTCCTAAAAGCACATAAAGGCTAGGCACAGCATTTTTCGTTTCTTTTATAGAAAAAAAAAGCTAACTTTTTAGGGTACTTGGCACACTACTATGGGACATCTGGATGCAGTGTTTCCTGAACTGAGTTTCCCCGTGGACGAAGTGTGTTACAAAACACATGCTTAAAACGGTACTTACGACACAAGATTGCCCATTGTTCAAAGGCACTTCTTCATCCAGTTGGCAAACAAATGTACAGTTGTGGTAAAGGTAATTCTGAAACAATACAAATTGGCAGAAAACACAGTATAATTTTGTAAACAAACAGAAGGATATACTTCAGTGCAATGATAGGTGTACTACATGTGAGCTAAAGTTGTACATTACAGGAAAGAAACTGGATCGTTACTTCGTTGTCTTTTTTTTCTCGTAAAAGACTTCTTTATGCATCGTCACCCCTCCACTAATAGTATGCTGAGAAAGAAGATTAGCTAAACTTTTTGTACGTACGAACAGTGGTACCATAAGAGAATATTGTACAAACAAGTGCGGATGTAGTTTCTATACCGCACGTTCGGCGAAATAACCCAATATCTGGTGTTTTACGCGGCAAAGCCACGCCATTATTACAATGCAAAGGGGTGCACTCCTGTCCAACCTGCTTATTTTTTTTCACCACCTGGTCGGGCTTCATAGTGCGCACCTGAGTATAAGTAAACAAGTGTTCTTGCTTTTCACCCCCATTGAGGTGCGGCCATTGCGGCGGGTATTCGAAGTGCGTACTCAAGATTTACATGCCAAGCTGATACGGCCTGTAGTTTCACTCTTCTGCAAGAGGCTGGTGGAAATTAGCAGCGCTATAAAGATAGCAATCAGAAGTTTTTTTTTTTCCATTTCTGAAAACAGTCACGCGAATATAGAAGGACAGTACTCAGCAGCAATCAAGGAACTAAAGCTCATGGACCGCACTTAAGTGAATATTGCTGGAACACATATACACCCGGGTTATACTGCATCAACAACCTCATCCTCTACAATCTGAACGTCAACCAGCGAAGGGAGCCCAGCAAACAAATGAACGAGGTTTGCATAAGCAAAGATGTTTACGACCAACACGATAGAGAACATGATGTGTGATACTCACAGTTTGATTCTTCTCCCAAGCGTAACAATCTGGGTTGTTGTCCTTGGGGGGCTGTGGCTTTATAGCTACATTAAAAAAAGGAAAATAAGAGTGACGTCAATGTGTTTTCACGCTTCAGGAGCTTGAAAGTAATGGTGTTCTTACATGAATGCAAATGCCTTGTCATGATTTAAAAAAAAACGTGAAATCGTGATTGAAAGAGGTAACGTCAAATTTTTCGGATGTTTCATTAAGTAATTATTACTGGTTTAACAAGCACCGCGACTTTTTTCAACGATATTTTTTTTAGTTCTCGGGAAACACGGGAAAAGCCACCCTGCGGAATTTATTCGATACTTTTATCGTTCCTAGGGAGTCCTAATCAGAGTGCGAAAACGTTTATGTTAGTATTTCGTTCATCGGTTGCTCATGACGTTATTATCAATGGTTTTGTGTTTTCTGCGAGGCACACATTGCGATTATTCGAGAGTGCCTTTATGCGTCTTAGTTGATATAAAATTGTTAGACAATTTTTATGAATGGAGGAAGTACGTGTTGGAAATCTTACTAGTAATCGGTGCCTTGTTGTCCAAGGGAACGCATTTGCCGTCTTTGCAGTATCCCATCTCTACGGTGCCCAGCTCTCCTCTGTTTACTTGATTTTTCGTATCCTGTTCAGATGTCGAGTGGAGCTGAAAAGTTCAATTAGGAAGTTAAAATTTTTTCGGAATGTGGTATTGAAGTATCTCTGTCTTTCCCTGCAATACTAAAACCTAAAGGGCTGACACAGCTTTTGCCTGTTTATTTTTACACGCACTATTATTGTTGTTAAATCAAGATACTGCATTCTTGAATACATTGTTATGCCCTCTAAGTGTGCAGTCATAGGTATTTATTATCTTTGTATACCTATATACTTTAAGCCACCGGAAACGAGAAGCTATTTATCATTTGATAATCATGCCAAGCTCATAATCAATACCTTTTGAGAAACCATACTTACGACGCAAGATTGTTTATTGCTCAATGGCACTTCTTCATCTTCTTCGCATACAAACGTGCAGTTGCGATAAAGGTAATTCTGAAATGGAAAAATAAAGCGAAGAAGCTGTAAATCAGCTGTACGAATGAGTGAGTACTGATTTTTAGTGAGAATTTCGTGTTCAACTTGCACAAAAAAGCACGTATGCATCTTGGACGAAAGTGAATGCCGATGCAACCACTTTGTGCACAATCTGTATTTTTAACTACATTAAAATTATTAACCACCAATTATTTGTTTCTAATTGCTCGTACCTAAAAAATACGCGAGAAAAATGACCGGAGGGTGTAGGGGGTGTATGAATAATCATCTCAGCCTACTGTACCAGTAAATTAATGCAGATGAAGAGCTAAAACGTGCGCGACATTGAGTTAACAAGCGGGTGAAACTATAGGTAGAGTGAAGCCGGTGTTTGAAGCCCTTTGATGATACAAGATAATGACGAGTGGTCATATGTAATTATCGCTTGAGACTGAATGGAATGCAATGATAAAAAATGCTTACTACCTGCTTTATCGACTGATACAACTTAGAGGCGTGTATTTTTACTAGCTTTACTACTCCGCTCTAGGCTATACCACCTATTATTTGATCATGTACTAATCAAGTGCTACAAAATCAGCTGTTTAAAGAAGGACCAAAAGTGCTGGTAAAGCTATATATCAAGGCTCTAACTGATGTTCTTAACATCCGAAACAAACAGAATTGGCCGCGGATAAACATTATAGTGTCTACATTGCAAGTAGAATATGAGATGTAGGATAAGTCTTTACAGCGATGTAGACTACAGCTCTGAGGTACAAGGAGATAACAAGCCCCAATGAGATTTCTCGTGGCAGTACTGTGGCGGGAGTCAACATGGTCTGTGGCATCTCGCGCGTGGGAGGTGTGTATATCCAGTAAATGAGCTCTTGTGACACAAGTATGTCTGGTGCTTACCGTTAGATTTTTCCTCCAAGCATTGCAATCTGGATTCGTGTCACGTGGGGGTCCTGGCTTTTTAGCTACATCAAAAAATAAGGAAAGAATCACAGTCAGCACAATTTTTGAAAGGAGCAGATATTTAAGCGCTTGTCATTTTGTTACACACAATATAAATGAGCTCTAACAGACATCAATTCACAGAGAATCAGACGCGTTATCCGAAAGTCGCCGGTTCGGTCTTTGCCAGCGGCAAGTTATCTTTCCGTCCTCCTTTGTTTCTTCACAACCACATTAAAATTAAGATCCTCTATAAATTTTCTTGCCATCAATGTGTGTTAGTTCTCAATATTATTAGCACAATTCAGCTTCAGAATATGCAATGACATGGGCGTTTGACAGAGTAGCGTGTGAATGAATTACCTGCCCCCCCGCCTCCCCAAGGCCATACCAACACATACCCCCTTCCCCCACCCGCCAAACCAGCGCTACCCCCTGCTCCCACCCCTGATGCAATATTGGTTAGCCCCTCCCCCTAAAAAAAAAGTCCTGCTGACACCTTTGGGAGACAAAGATTTCTTGTTCATTCTTTCATAATTGACCCACAGTGCGATTACCCTGATATGGAAGACAGTAAAACTAACGTAAAAACAATTATGTGTTTGCTGTTTGTATATCGAAGTTCTTGTATTGTTTTACGCATATAACAGCGGTTGGTATCCCCATGGCGTGCGTTTATATGAAATGTACCATTTTTTCTGTGCGTGATGATCCCATATTTTCTTAATTTCTGGCAATGCATGCCTTGAATGAAAAGCCCATGGGCAAGAATAAAAGAGTTTTCTTGACAGTTATTAGAGAGATAGAAAAGGGATATAAGTAATGTAGAGAGGTTAACTAGGCTACCGCCATTTTGCTACCCTACACGAGGAAAGACGAAAATAAAGGAGGAAAGAGGAAAAAGAGAAATAGAGAATGAAGCGCACATCGCACACACGAAGTGCAGGTTTTCACAGGCAGTCGCTCAGTGATGTTCCCTTCATGAACTGTACCTTTCTGCTATTATAGGCACGTGAGCGAAAAACACCGTGAATTTATCTTACTTGTTTCCGGCGTCTGGATATTGTTTGGAATACATCTGCCACCTACGCAGACTCCTAAGTCGGCAGTGTCCTGGTCTCCGCCATTAACCTGAGTTTTCGTAGGGGCTTGAGGTTTCAGCTGCAAATTTGCATTCTTATTTTACAAAAAGCTTCAAGTGATGGATTCAAGCGATGTGTTCTAGCTATATATTCAAGAAGAAATCTTAAAACATTATGCATGTACTTGCTTGCTTCATGTGATGAAAGCGCAACAAAATCGCTCATAGAAAACACTGTATCCTTAGCCTTGTGGATAAACATTGTGTTACGAACAGGACCATCATATAGGATGGCCTCATGATTGTCTGGACAATAAACAACCACAACCTTCAACCATAATTATGTAGACTGAATATTATGACTAATCACTTTTCTTGCCTAAAAACAAGATGGTCGCTAACTTTATATGCAAGGTCATGCAAATGTTATCATTATTTGAAGTGGCGAATCTTTAAACATTATATTTTATTAAGAAAATCGGTGCTTGAATAACATTACGCTATCCACCCCACATACTTACAACACAAAATTGCCTACTGCTGAGTAACACATCTTCATCCCCTTCGCATATAAATGTACAGTTGTTGTAAGGATAATCCTGAAATATAATACAAAATGAACAGCAAGTATTATTACTACAAACAGAAAAGATGCAACAAAATTACATACATCAAAAAAGCAACTCAATACTAGTACAAAATCGCATACAATGCGTATTTAGGAAGATACATGTGAAAGCTTGCTGAGAAATCATTGAACAGGTGGCGTCTGGAGTCAACGTTTCGCCAAGAAAAATTGTTATTGTGAAAGCAGCAACAGTTGTTGCCTTGGCAAAAACAATTCTGCTAGTCGGAACATTGACGCCAGCAACATTGGCTTTTGAGTGATTTTTTGTTGCAACAGTATCATTCTTTGAATTCAATTAAAAAAATGTAAATATATAAACTATTTAAGGAATAACAATACAATATTTCTGTATTAACCTTACCGCAGGAGAATGCATAAAAGTATTGCTTGTTTTACTAATTATATCTTAATCCGCGCAAGCACCACCCCCCCCCCCCCCAATTGGTGAAAAGTAATCGAACAAAATTTGGCGGAGGGAGCTCTGCATGGTTCCGGTGCAAATCAAAGCTGGCGCGTGGAACTAAAAAATGCACACCTGTTTCGTCTGAAAAAGGTATGCACACACTTGGAGGTTTTTCCGAACCGAAAGGAATCCTGAAGTGAAATGTCCTCTGTTATGGCCAGACAGGAAAGACGTTTTTTTTTCAACTACTTTAACAATTTGCAAGAACTCAGAATACGTCAGAGAGGCGCGAAATATTAAACTACTAAACAGTCATGCAAATAGCTAGGAACTCTCAGAACTTGAATTCCCATGCCGTTTATTTATTTATTTATTTATTTATTTATTTTATTTATTTATTATTTATTTATTTATTTATTTATTTATTTATACTGCGTAGCCTGTTTACCAGGTCTTAAGCAGGAATGGACGTACAAAACTATTTACAGCAAAAGCATAATTAACAATTAAATATCTGCCGAAAGCGGACAGGGTATGCTTTTCTTCAGACGAAACGCTTGCTGGGGCTTTAAGTTGTGCAAAAAAATTGAAAATGGAACAACAAACTAATGGCCTAATGAGTGATATGGTTGGCGGGCATATAAAGATTCTGGATGTTTCGTGCCAGGGATTCAGAAGTCCTTTCACCAATAAAAAGTGACCGCTTTTAAAGTTCTGTGGTGTTGATGCACTATTGTAAGTTTGAAAAAGAAAAGAGATCTTACTTGACAGCCCTAGTAAAGACATAATCATGTATGAACACCAAAACAGAAGTTAAGATAAACCCGAATGATAGCACAAGCAATTATGTCATTATTATGTGCCATGTTAGAATTTTACTGTCGTACATCCCGATCAAAAAAATTTCTCTATTTTGCTTGAAATAAATAAAAATTTCACTGCACTATCGAAAATGAGTAGCGTCATAATTTCATCTATCCGGAAAAGTCAGAAGCCCTCCAGATGACCAGAAGAATATACTTCAGCAGCGTTAATGGCGCTGCTCTCTTGGTTTCAAAATGCAGTTGCATAATTTACGAAGTAACTTGCAAATTATTGTACCTCAAGTAACCCTGTTGAAAGTAACTGAAGTATGCCACGTTCTTTACTTTTAGGAAAATTTTCGAACTCCCTGATCTCTGTCCCCAGTGTAGCGTACGTAGCATACCGATCATGCTAGACTGGACTTGACACCCTGTTATCCTTTCCGTCATGTGCCTACCTTGAACTGCAGCTTTTTACCAATTCATGAGGGGAAAAGTTATCTTAGATAACACAAAATACACTATTACATTTCGGCTGTCTTGTAAAGCTAGTCTTTGTTAATGTTAACAATTGAAGTAATCAGAATGGGCTTGAAGTTGTATGCATAAAACACAGAGAACATGCAAGATGATATATATGTGAGTGCGGAATAACCAAGTTACTTCGAAAACATGGGCAACACAACGCGTGTTTTCAAGATTCGTTTATGTCACGTGGTTAGTGTGCTGCGAAGTGGCATGGGCACGCAAGAAGCGACACGCACAAGCTGGCTCCCGGACAAAACTGGGTTCCCCTCCTTTGTTAGGACTGACACATAATAATAATAATAATATAATATAATAATATTTATTTGATCTTGACAACTTCAAGAAAGGTACAGGAGCTAAAGGCGAGCAACGCCTGACAGGGGCCCCGGTACCCGTAACATGTTACAACATCATATTACATGGCATAATAGTAGTTCATTGGCAGTAACAAAAATATAAAAAATCGTTACACATTTGATATACAATGCATTAGAAATACAAAGTCTTTCGCATTCGTACGTCCACATAGTTACTGTGCTTTTTTTCTTTTCTTTTTTTTTTTTTAATAGACAGAGGCATAAGATAACAAAAGGAGTATTGATATCAGCACACAATCAAGCTCAATCATACGCATGGAATGCATAGTATACATAGATACATACACATACACCCATATATATATATATATATAGTTATATACATACATATATACAACACATATATATACACATACACACACATATACATACACATATACACATACATACACACACATATACACACACATATATACACACATATATACACCTACATACACATATATACACATATATATACACACATATACATACACACATATACACATACACATATATACACACATACAACACACATATACCCACACACACATGTGTTGCAATAGTCATTCTCTCAAAGCCTGTGCAAGTAACAGTTCCTTCACTTTATTTTTGAATGCATTTCTAGTCGTGAAGAATTCAATATGACCTTCTAGCTTATTCAGGATCATTAGTACTGGTTGGTGGTTGGTTGTTTGTGTACCATAGTTAGTCCTGGTTTTTAATGTTCGTCTTCTCTTCAGTCTCATGTCGTATGGGACTTCATTACTGCTGCTGTCGTCTAGATATAGTGCATTGGAATGTATATACTGCAGTAGTTTGAAGTCATAAACTTTGTTTGCTTGAAGCATTTGATATTTTAAAAATAACGGTGACGTGCTTAATTGGTACCATGGCCCTGATAACTTTCATAAATGCGCAATATCTTTTTTGTAGACGAATTAGCCTATTGTAGTTGGTTTTTTTTTTGTAGTGGTACCAGACCAGTATTCCGTAGCATAGTCTAGAGTAGAACAATGAATTATATAGTTTTGCTTCACCAGATAGGTATCAAGGGTGCAATTTATACAAGCAGCCAACAGCTCGGGAGAGTTCAACAACTAAATTATTAACATGAACGTTCCACGAAAGATGCTCTTGGAACCAGACACCAAGAAACTTTTGCTCTTTAACCCTGGTTAACTCATGCCCTTGGAAAGTTAGAACTATTTCCCGGCTAAGTTGTTTGTTCAGAGCACGAAATATGACATAGTTTGTCTTTGCTATATTAAGCTGCAGTCTATTTTGGCCTAGCCAAGTCGAGAGCAACGCAAGGTACTCGTGGCCTTAGTTTCCAAATCAGTTAAGTCTGTGGATTTAAAAAAAACATTAGTGTCATCGGCATACATAATAATTTCAGGAGAGTTTGCTATAGTTACAATATCGTTAATATAAACAAGAAAAAAAATGGCCCCAGTATGGACCCCTGAGGAACTCCTTGTGTTAGCTTTAGTTTCGATGATTTTGCGTTTTGTATTTGCACAATTTGAGAACGGTGACTCAGATAGTTTTTAATGAGCTCTAATGCTACTCCCCGCACCCCATACCTAGATAGTTTGTCGTATAAAATATTATATTTTATGGAATCGAAAGCTTCTCTCTAAATCTAGAAATAAACCAAGTGTGAAAATTTTTGCTATCTATGTTCGTAAGTATACTATCTTTGATGTAGCACAATGCTTTTTCAGTTGATCTGTTTTTCCGAAAACCATATTGGCTATTAGAAAGAATTTTGTGTTTGTCAAAGAAAGAAACCAGTCTTTGGTTAATCACACTTTCAAATATTTTCGACATAATGGGGAGGACCGATATCGGTCGGTAATTTGATAAATTATTTCTAAGGCCACCTTTAAATATAGCTGTCACCCGTGCTACTTTGAGTTTTTGTGGGGAAAACACCAGTTGACAACATGAGATTAACAATGTGAGCAACTGCCTCCGAAATAAGGTGGGATACTTGTTTTAATTCTTTCGCACCAATCTCATCAATGCCTGGTGCGACATTACTTTTCAGTAGCCTTATTGACGCCTCCACTTCAGCAGGAGATGTTGGTTTTAAGAATATTGTGTGTTCTATCATAGGGTTATCCGGGATATTAGTATCACGGTCAATGTCATTTGGCTCTTCATAACAACCGGCATTTATGAAATGTGCATTTTTGAGTTAGCCACAATCTTCACCATATATAGTTGTACCGTTTATAGTCATTTCTTTTATATCACTGCACTGTTCCATTCTATTAGTTAGAGCATTTACCATTTGCCATACCTTCTTTGGGTTATCGTAAATGCTCTCAAACTTGTGCTGTGTAGTAATTTTTCTTGGCTTTTCTTAAATCAGCATTCAGAGTATTTCGAATTTTTTTGTATCTACAAAACACTTCAGGGTCCCGACAACTAATGAATTCGTGGTATAATTATTCTTAGCCTTTATGCGTTGATATAGACCTTTGTTTATCCATGGTTTCCTATATTTTTTATTTCGCTGCACCATGATTTTCTTGAGCGGAAATGCATTGTCAAAACATTTATGGATCATCTCGAAAAACATGTCATATAAGTGTTGTGTCTGTCTGGTTCATAGGTCTAATATAATGCTCCAGTCAAGTCCTTGGACTAAGTTTTCTAAATACTTCGCGCGAGATGTCATTTAGGTTACGTCGAGAACACATTTGCTCTTGAGGCTTATTTTCATATAAGGTGGCCAGTAAAAATACCGGCAGGTGGTCACTAATATCGGAAGAGAAAACGCCCGTTTTTATGTGGTCTGTGCAAAGGTTTGTAATGCAGACGTCCAGTAAAGTGGGCACTGTGTGTTGTGATTCTAGTGGGTATATCTACGTAATTTTTACAGGCATACGTGTCAACATGGTAGTGAGTGAATTCACTAGAGTACGTGTGTGATGATTTCAGATCAATGTTTATGTCACCCATAATAACAAATGAACCCAAAGTGAAAGAATTATCACACAGTAGCGTCTCGAAGAAATGAAGAAAGTTTACTTCCTTTCCAAGAGGTGGCCTATACACAACCACTGCGAGCACCTTGCAAATGCGTAGAGCTAAGCACTCGACGTCATCATTTATGACGGAAAGGTGAGGCAACTTTTCACAAGTAAGCGTGTCTTTGAAGTATATAGCAACGCCCCCTCCCTTCTTAGCGCTGCGGCACAGGTGCTCAGAATGGTACCCAGATATAGGGCACTTCAATTCCGTGAATCCAAGTTTCTGAGAGCATTATCACGTCAAATGATACGGTACAAGAGTGAAGAAAATTGGAATCGCGTCAACTTTGTTCTTAAGGCTTCTGCTATTGATATGTAGAAGCGAAAAACGTTTTGCAGGAGTGAGAATTCAGAATTGAAGGCATCAGTCGTGTAATAGTTTGTACCATGTTCTAGCTCAGGCATGGTGAAATGAGGGCAAAGATGTTAAAATAGATGTTGCGCTAGGAAGTATGTCACTAGGCATTCAAAGCAGTATCAGCGCATATCTGAATAAGATCGGCCTGTGTGGCGATACGAACTACAGATGAGCCTTCATCCTTTCTAGCCAAATTTTTCCGCTGTTCGTCCAGACGAATTTCCAGTTGGCAGCTTCTTTTTTTTGAATTGCGGCTGAAAGCAGTGCTTATTAGCCTGTGTGAGATTCTCGTTTACGTAGATAGGCGTCTTCGCCTCACTTCCAAGCACTGAAACTGTCTATCTTTTGTTTTCTGCATTTGACAGAAACGCATTTCGTTTGCTTCGTCGCACAAAACGAGCGATAATGCTTTGCGCATTCTGCTTTGAGCTACGTACCCAGTGACACGTGTCGAGATCAGCTGCTTCTACAGCCTCACCCACGCTTTTCCCAATTTTTTGTATTGTAAGTACTGGATCGTCTCCAGCTGGCACTCCCTTTATTTCTACATTATTGAGGCGCTGGTATTGCTCTATTCTTCACACTTCTGCGCAAGCCTTTCATTTTCTGCTTTGAGTGCTTTGTTCTCGTTTACAATGCCATGCATTTCCTGTCTGAGCTGTTTTATGTTTTCTGCTATTCCTTTGCTTTACGTCATTACAAATGTCCGTACAGAACGACACGCTGTCTTTTAGTTCCCTCATGTCCGATCGGTAGTCTCGCTTGAAAGTGTCGAACGCTCTAATTAATTCCGAAGGTCTTTACCATCCAACATATCCTTATCAGCATCACCACCAGTGTCTTTTGCAGCCCCCTTTGGCATCACAAACACTTTGCGCTGAGTTCGGCAGCAGTGCTAAAAAACTAACACTAAAAAACTCCGTGATACAAAGGGTCTCACCTGTAAGACAAAGTGAATTTCCTTAACGTGTGCGTCTTTCGAAGCACCGCTGCCGAACTGAGCGATAGACGAGTTGCTGCAGGTATATATCACAGACGGTTCCCTGGTGGCGTTTGTGTCCGTTGGGTCTGCGCAGATCCGTCACGCAGGTTCGCTAGTCGCTTGGCTGGTACCGTCCTTGATGTCCGGCAATGGCCACACGAAGCCCCACCTCCCGCTGCAAGATGCTGCGGAAACCACACCAGTCGTCTTGCGATAGCTGTAAGACAAAGTGAATTTCCTAAACGTGTGCGTCTTTCGAAGCACCGCTGCCGAAACTGAGCGATAGACGAGTTGCTGCAGGTATATATCACAGACGGTTTCCCTGGTGGCGTTGGTGTCCGTTGGGTATGCGCAGATCCGTCACGCAGGTTCGCTAGTCGCTGGGTGCTGGTACCGTCCTTTGATGTCCGGCATGGCCAACGAAGCCCCACCTCCCGCTGCAAGATGCTGCGGAAACCACACCAGTCGTCTTGCGATAGCTGTAAGACAAAGTGAATTTCCTTAACGTGTGCGTCTTTCGAAGACCGCTGCCGAACTGACTGTGTTTGCCGAACTGACTGTGTTGCCGCTGCCGAACTGACTGCCGAACTGACATATAGACATACACAGAAGATACAGGGGGGCGCCCCTCTCCGGTGGTACCCTAATGAAAGCACCGGAAGGGGGCGATCTCTACAGGTATTTTTAAAC
>WOVY01013857.1:0-13291 GCA_013436015.1 Rhipicephalus annulatus | reverse complement strand
TCCATGCGTCCGTCTGTGTGACCGTCCATGCGTCTGTTTGTGCGCCCGTCCCTGCGTTCTTTCATGCATCCGCCCCTGCGTCCGTTCATGCGTCCATCCATGCATCTGTTTGTGTGTCCGTTCGCTCATCTATTCAACACTCCAAGTCCCACCATCTCGCATCTTTTATCATATATTCCCCATATAGAAGCACGGCCATCCAGCGGACATTCCAAGGACTAAACGAGAGGTGGCACACGCACACTTTCTTACTGCCTGCGCTTTGGGTCCACTTCCCACCTTTAACCACCTCGAGTTCATGGTATATTCTAGTTCACTGTATTCATGGCACTGCGACCAAACGCTCGCTTGCGACCAAAACGCTGCGACCAAACGCCATTACCTCAACGACAATCATCTAGCCCGATGACATGGCAAGTGGCTTCACGATCGGGTCCCATTCCAACCCAATGGTGCAATCGACGCCATCCAGTCTGGAGCATGTTACGCATCGCGTGGCTATACCGCTCGCCCGTAGGTGCAATTCAGCGCGGCTGTTCCTGATTGGAGGACGCTAACGCCACCAGCGGCGGTTCTGATTGGACGTTCCTGACGTAAGAAATAGTCCCAGGGTGGGGGGAGCTATAACGAACCACATGGCACGTTGCCAAGCAGCAACACTATGCTTCAGAGAGCAGACGATAGCGCCAGAGCATCCGAAGACCTCCCGGCTCTTTGAGAGTTTACGCTGTCGGCCCAGCCATTGACCTTGGCAGCGGCGAAGTTTCATGGCGCCCTTCGTAACCTTGGCGTCGACGCGTCACGTAAATGTACCAACACACTGGCGGTGCGACACTCTGCCACGCGCCACTCACCACTGGCGAGACGAAGCTTGTTAACTCTTTGCTTTTCTCTCTTCATCCGCGGAGCGTCGTGGAATTGCTGCCATCGACTGAACCGCTCACTGGGCTCCCAGTTACCAGCGAGCCTTTGGCCAACTTCCCAGCTGGAGACCGTCCTCAACAGGCCGACCACCAGGAAAAACTCCTTCCGGCCTGTGACGCAAGAGGCATTCTTCTCATTATTAGCGGCAGTCGAGGGAGCACACCGCATGCGAATCAACTTCGGTCGCAATGTTGTCACGGTCGATATTATCGCGGCAGAGCCGCTCTTGTCCCTCCTCGCAGTTTGGACATCTGCGAGATCCCCGTGCGTGCGAGGAGGGCTTCGACCAACACTTGCAGTGGAGTAATCCACAATGTCGACCTTGCACTCATGGAGGAGGAACTACGCGACAACATTGCATCGCTGCTCCCTGTACTTTCAAATGCACGCGATCGTGACGCAATGCCATCGTCATTTTCTCTGGACGGAAACCTCCGCAGGACAGCGAGCTGTACAACAGCGACGCTCGGTCCGTGCTCATCGCCCTCGTCCAGTGCAGTGCAAACGGTGTGGTCGCTACGGCCACACGGATATCACATGCACCACGCGTGAACGTTGTGTACCCGCCTGCTAATCGCAACACCCACGTTGCATATTCTATGGAGGCGCTCATCTGGCCACAGAACCACGCTGTCCACGCTGGCAACAAGAGCGTCGGTTACTAAAGGTCCACGCGCAATCGGCCCGCCCCATGGCACGCCGTGAGCCCTTCGCAATTGTTCGCAAAAACACCCCACGGCCAGACACTCGGGAGGGGTTCCCATACGCGGTGGACACTGGTGGCTCTACTGCTCCTGCATCCATGAGCACTACCACCGCTCCTGAGAACACCTCGGTGATCGCGGTACTCACGGCTGCAGTTCGTGCCGCTTTGGACTTCCTCCCTCGCGACTGTTTTGGTTCGCCCACTGTGCATAGCAGCGCTAGCTACACAACAGGCAATGACACAGCATGGCGAGTAAGAACTGTGCACGGCGGCCACGCATACTTCAGTGGAACTGCCGTTCTTTGCGCCACCGTCACAGTGAGCTCGTTGAGTACTTGCGGCTCAACGAGTACGACATCGTCGCACTACAGTAGGCTTATGTCCACGGCATTGAACGTAGACTTGCTGTATGCATGAGCTACCATTGTAGAGCGAAGTGTCAAGTGCGCGAAGGCGACTTAGTTGTGTGCTGCGCCCCCACACATCCTCCCACCCGTTCTTACGCCTCCATGTACGTGCGCAATAGACTCGCAGGATGCACCGTTGACGTTTCTGACACCTCGTGCAGTGAGGTTGAATGTGCGGCGGTGAAAGTGCGTCTCGGGCAGTGCGGCACAGCAGTGGCGTGTGTCTATGTTCACCCTGTGCATAAGAGGGACACTGCATTTGTGACCATTTAGTGCGACGCCTACAAGGTGATTGTATTATTTGTGGAGACTTGAACTCACACCATACGGTGTGGAGGAGTAACCACATAGACTGCAGAGGCAGAGCCCTGTTGGACGCCATTGCTAGTACAGGCTTACTTATTGTAAACACGGGCTGTCCGACTTTCGTGCGTCGCGGCGTAAACAGCAGTGCCATAGACCTCTCACTTGTGAGGGACCAGTGCCGGTACGAGTGAAAGAGGGGGCAGACACGTGGGGTTCTGATCACTGCCCCCTCCATCTAGAACCACTCGATAGGCACCACGCAGGCACGCGCACATACACTGTTACTGACTGGCCGCGGTTTCGGCAACTCTCGGTGGCTTCTCCACCTTCCGCTGCCGCCTACTTTTCGCGCGTCGCCCACTGCGTCGAAGCGACCTCGCGCAAGTGCACAGTACCAGTGAGAACACCAGTTCCAGACATAAAACCTCTCAATCTACGCACGCTTCGCCAGAGGCTCCAGCGCCGTGCGACAAAAAGCGACCGCAAGAAGCACTGCACACTTTATAATCACCTTGAAGCCGTGCGTCGCTGACACGTACCGCAAAGCCGCGACCGCTCCTGGGGCTGTCTATGCGTCACGCTCCATGACCCACGACGCTCCGCGCGTGCGTGGAGGATATTAAGCGCCGTCCTGTTCCCCAATGATTCGCGCTTCCCAGCCCTCACCATTACTGTTTCACATAGATTCACTTACCAGTAATTGGCCGAGCTACTGGCTTACACCCTCTGCCTTAGTGCTCCCAGAAGCTTGCTCGAGGTTATCAAACTCCCGCTGCACCTCGCCGCTTTTTCTTCACCACGGGCACATGCGACCAAGTGTATACGCGCTTTATGCACTGAGGATTTCACTCTCGGGGAGTTGCGCCTGTCTTTTGCGTCGCCCAAACAGCGCTCAGCGCCCGGCGCTGACGGCATGCGTACCAGATGCTTCACAACATCGATCAGTCCCAGCTCCTAGTGTTATTGGCATCCTACAACGACGTGTGGCGCACGAGGATAGTGCCGCAAGAGTGGCGCGAAGCCATCGTCCTCCTCGAGCTCAAGAAGGGCAAACCCGCCTCGGAGCCGGCGTCCTATCGTCCTGTTTTCCTTCTGCAGCGGGCAAGCTCTTCGAGGCCATGGAATTGAGAAGACTCGAATTACCGAGGCACTGGATCTTTTCTCGCTTTCTCAGAGCGGCTTCCGCCGTTCGCGTGCCACTGCGGACGCCCTTGCCGACGTCATCGCAACGCTAGAGGAGGCACAGCACGACGGAGAGACCAGCTGCCTCATCCTGCTAGACAACAAGGCGACATTTGATTCCATGCCACACTCGCAATCCTGAACACGGTGCGCAATCTCGGAGTGAGCGGTCTCATCTTCGCGTACATCGCTGCCTTCCTAGGCGGCAGAACCATGCGTGTGCGCTTTGATGGAGTCCTCAATGAGCGGCGTCCCGCGAGTGTTGGTGTTCAACAGGGCAGTGTGTTCAGCCCCTTTTCGTTAAACCTTGCCCTTGCTGACATCGATGACCGCATTCCCCATGCCATTACCAGTGATATGCGCGTCGCGGCCCACACGGACTACTTTGTAATGTTTGCGATGGGACCTGTACCTGGTTGCCGGCGTGTCCGCACAAGTGTCCAAACCGTCCTAAATTCTGTTAATGCCTTCATTACGGGCAGGAGGATTGGGCTTTCGCCGGCGAAGACGGAAGCGATGCTGCTGCACGCCAGCCATGGCGCCATTCGCTACACAGGTTTACTCTCTAAATAATCCCCATCCCTGGGAAAAGACGAGTGACCTACCTCGGAGTGCACCTCTGACCAATGCCTCAATAGGTCACCAGTGGTCGGCGACCATGCTTTGAAACACACGAAGGGTCACCTAGGCCGCTAGAGCGCTCCTCGCTCACGGCAACGAACGCACGCCAACTGAAGCCCTCTGCATCTCGAAACGGAGTAGCTGTGGCGCGCATTTTGTACGATCTTCCTGTCGTGGCACTTACGCCTTCCAACTGGGAGACACTGGAAGCAGTGCATCGTACTAGAATCCGCCAGTTCTACAGCAGCTTGCCATGGTCCTCTCCAATCAGCCCAATACTCGCTGAGGTGTGAGATATGCCGTTCTCACTCAGGGCCGACCTTGGAGCGCTCAATCACATAGAGTGTATGGAACGCTCGCATCATGGACAGCAAGCTAGTAGTCTGGATCTCTACACTGCCGCACTCGCGGATGGAGCAATGCTCTGCGGCATTCAACGCCTTCGTCACGAGCTCGCCGGACGTGAAATTATAGTGCCCCCACCCTGCCGGCATCACCCTCTTAACATTCGGACATGAATACCGGGAGTGGCAAGCATGCGGACGACGCCAGAGTCTGCCCTCCGGCACAGAACTGCCGCCATGTGCGACGGACTTCTCGTGGGGCGACCCGTCCTTTTCATCAATGGTTCAGTGTTGAACGATGGTCGTTCGGCGGCTCCTTCTATAGTGCCTTCGCTGCAGCTTTACAATCAGTGCCACCTCGCCTGCGAGGTATCGTCGACGTGTCGCGACGTGAAGACAAAGGTCGTATTTGAAGAAGCTGAGAAAGCAGCAGCGGGTCAGTATTTTTATTTACCACGCGCCAGAGAGTTCTTCGTCTTTCTCGTTGTTGCTTTCTGCACAAAAGCGTGCAGATACGCGTATGCACTGTCGCCTTCGTCTTTCTCGCAGGACACACGCGACATTTCCCTCCCTCCGAAAATGGCATTGTTCTGATGCCCAGCCAAGGCGCTCTATTTATAAAAGTTCACATATGCACTGGCACCCACAAGACAAGCGAGGGTTAGCTAGACAAATAGGGTTTCATCCGGATGACTTGTACGACCTCGGGTGAGCGGTTTGGCGACTGGAACTGCAATAGCCGTCAGGAATAACTTCATAGTTTACGTCGTTCAAGTGTTGGTTGACTCCATATGAGCGCAAGTCTCGTCGTAATAGCTTTTCTGAAAGTTTGCGTCGACGTATTGGAATCCATACCCACACCTTGTGGCCCGGTGTGTTGGTTACCAATTCATGTCGTAGGTCGTACCATTTCGCATATTTGTGTTGCTGGTGACAAATACGCACGTGGGCTAGATGTCGGGCTTCTTCGGCGCGCTGAACAAATTCTTCAGCGCCGGCATGAGTGTCGTCATACTCGTACGGCAGCATAGCATCCAACGTTGTAGTAACTTCGCGCCCATGTATTAAACTAAACGGTGTCATTCAGGCAGTTTTCTGTCGGGCGGTATTATAGGCGAAGGTCACATAAGGCAAGATTTCATCCCAGTTCTTGTGTTCTGTGTCAACATATATACATGCAAAGCATGTCTGCAAGGGTATTATTGAGGTCCTCCGTTAGTCCGTTCGTTTGTGGTGGTACGCCGTTGTTCTCCGGTGAGCTGTACCGCTGAGCCTGAGAACCGACTTCAAAATTTCTGCCATGAACGCAGTTTATCCGTGATAAGAACTGTTGGAGCACCGTGTCCAAAGCCGACGTTTTCTATGAAGAAATGAGCCGTTTTACTTTCTGTGGCCCTCGACAAGGCTTTAGCGTTGCGAGACAACAAATCGGTGGCGACAATGATCCATCTGTTCCGTGTGGTAGAAGTTGGGAATGGGCCCAGGAAATTCATTCTGATTTGGGCAAATAGCTTTGCTGGCACTTGGACGGAATGTAATTAGCCTGCCGGATTGCCGGGGGGTGCTTTGCATCTTTGGCAGTCGGCGCAGGTATGGACGTGATGTTTTACAGCATCAGGTAGGTTCGGCCAGTAATATCTGTTTTGCAATCGGGACAATGTTCGAGTGTAGCCTAGATGACCGGAGGTAACTTGATCATGGCAGGCTTCCAGAATTTTTTTTCGCAGTGATGCAGGGACGACGAGCAAGTATGGGCTGCCAGTAGGAGAAAAGTTCTTCTGGTATAAAACGTCGTTCCTTAAACAAAAAGACTCCAGTCCTTTGGCGAAAACTGGCGGCACGTTTTCACGTCGTCCTTCTAAGAAGTCAATAAGCGGAAGCAGGTCGGGGTTAATGTGCTGCTATTGTGAAATAGTGGCCACGTTGATGACTCCCAAGAATGCGGCGTCCATGGACTCGTCATTATTAGTAGCAGGCTCGATGGGTTACCGCGAGAGTCAGTCTGCGTCAGTATGCTACTTCCTTGATTCATAAATTATGGTCATATCAAACTCTTGAAGCCGAAGGCTCCAGCGTGCTAAACAACCGGATAGGTCTTTCAAGTAAGTGAGCCAGCACAGCGAGTGGTGTTCGCTGACGACCTTGATTGAGCAGCTATATAGGTACGGTCGAAATTTGAGAACCGCCCAGACCACGGCGAGACACTCTTTCTCCGTATTCGAGTAGTTCTGCTCCGTGCGAGAGAGAGCTCTGCTGGCATAGGCTATCACTTTTTTTTGGAGTTATCTTGCCATTGTGTCAGTACGGCACCCAGGCCTACATTGCTTGAGTCGGTGTGAAGTGCTGTTGGCGCTTCCTGGTCAAAGTGCACAAGAACTGGAGGTGTTTGGAAGCGTTGGCGTAATTCGTTGAATGCAGTTTGTTCCTTTTCGCCCCAAAGAAAGGGGTCATTGTCATAATATGTGCTGCGCGGACGCGAAACAGAAACTAAAAAAAACGACAATAGTGTGCCGTGCGGTGGCGAAGAGGATGTGATGTGTGCGTGTATGTGCCGTGCGGTGCCTACGAGGAAGACGACAGCTCGTGAGGCGCGGCCTCGAGGGTGCGTGACCCGTGCCTTCGGCAGTGCGCGAGGTACGTCGTTCGAGGCAGGACTACCTCGTTGGGCGTCTGGCCCATAGGTACGACCCAGGCCACGTCACGACACTCGTACCAGCCGAGTGGACAGCTCAGCCTCCGCTAGACGACCGGTCTAGGAGAGCTGGCTCCAGGTTCCTGAACCTGTCCTTGTCCCGCTGGTCGTGGAGAGCTGGCGCCGGGTGCCTGAACCTGCCCTTGCGCCGCTGTTCCAGGAGGGCTGGCGTGGGTTTCCGAGGCGGACTGCAGGTGCTCAAGGGCACAACTCCTGCCGCCGGAACACGTGTGTCGTCGGCTCCAGTTCGTCGACAGTGGCGCTGAGCCACTGGAGTTCGACGCGGCGACCCTGCGTCTCCCGACCTCGTCACTGCAGGTGACGACGCCGCACAACGTCGACTTCGCCACTGAATGGTGCCGACGGGGCATCAACGACGGCCCAGGCTACTACCCCCGACGACCTGAACTGTAGGCCGAACGTTCTACTTATTCATTTAGTTTAGCCGCGTGTTTTTGTTAGGAACTTCGTAATGTGTGGGTTGTCCATGTGTGAAGGGTACAATAGAAGTTGGACGTGTGTTTGTGCACTGGCGTGCTGTCTGATTCTTTCTGGAGCGGTCCTGCCCCAATAACATCACAAACTGGCGAGCCTGCCAGGATCCGCTCGTTAACCCAGTGAAAGAAGACAGTTTCGCTCGGGGCAGACACACGTTCAGACTGCACCATGGACTTGGAAAAACTCGCCGCTATAGGGCTCCAACTAGGGTTCTCGGGTGCAGAGCTAAACAAGTGGATTGAGGCCCAACAGGCTAAGCTAAGGGATGAGAGAGCTGCAGAGCGAGAGGCAGCCAAAGAAGCTGACGAGAGGCAGCGTGAAATTCTGCAGCTTAAGCTAAAGCTTCAGAAGGAGCTCAGAATATGCCTGTAGCAGCTAATGACGCTTTGACTGCGCCCAGCACCTCCTCACCCCTCAATCCGCAGAAGTTACTGCCTGTATTTGACGAGAAACGCGATGATCTGCACGCGTATCTGCAGCGATTCGAGCGCGTAGCCACAGGACAGGATTAGCCGCAAGAAAAATGGGGTCTCGCTGTTAGCCTGTGCCTAACGGGTGACGCGTTAACCGTGATAGGCCGAATGACTGCCGCTGATTCGCTGGACTACCAAAAAGTAAAGAAAGCTCTACTGCAGAGATTTCAGTTTACGGCTCAAGGCTACCAAGATAAGTTTCGGAAAGCACGAGCAGCAGATGGTGAAACTGGACGACAGTTAGCAGCAAGAATTACCAGTTATTTCGACCATTGGATAGACATGGCAAACGTATCCCAAACCTATGAAGGTCTAAGGGATCACGTAATCTCTGAGCAATTCTTGCGTTGTTGCCATCCAAAGCTGGTTGTTTTCTTAAAAGAGCGAGAGTGCAAGTCACTAGATGAACTCGCTAATTTGACGGATCGCTTCCTTGAGGCGCAGAATTTGACTAATATAGGAAAAGGTCCTGACCCTGCGAAAGAGTCCAGTGGAAAGCCTACCGAAGCGTCGCGGAAACCGCAACTCAAGTGTATCCTGTGTCATCGTTTCGGACATTTGGCTCCTGACTGCCGCAATCCACCTAAGCAGATGCTGAAATGCAAGTTGTGCGGTAAAACGGGACATGTCACAGAAACTTGCCGAAACCAGCATGGGGACAACAAACCGAGTTCTTCGTGCGCATTTAGCGAACCTGACTCTGCCCGGGCTGGTGCTAGAAAAACAGCCAAGCGTCCAGGAGGGAAGATTCCTTGCTCAAGTCACCACGACGACAAGAACGTGCAGGGTACAATACGTTTCCTGGCCGACGGGATGCCAGTGGTCGAAGGTCTGCTGCTAGGAAGAGAGGTTCGAGTCTACGCGATACGGGATGCAACACGGCAATCGTCCGACGGGAGCTCGTTCCTGATGTGTGCCTGACAGGCAAGAAAATCAGTGTCGTTCTCCTAGACAGGTCAACTAGCCATCTCCCGGAAGCTATTGTACAAGTCAACACGCCGTACTTCACAGGGATGCTGAAAGTGGCTTGTATGGATCAACCCCTCTATGACCTTGTGCTGGGAAATCTTCCAGGCGTCAGAGGACCATACGATCCAGATTCTGACTGGAAGCAGGCGACTCATACCCAGGTGGATGAGTTACCTGCGCAAGCACACCCGACCAAGTCACCTGTCACCTCAAGATCTGCTTCTTCAAGCGTGGCAAAAACCAAAGCCAATCAACAAGGTCAAGAAAATATCAGGCCTTTGTACGTGTCAACAACGCTCTTACCTGACGTTACCAGAGCCCAACTCGTCGAGGAACAGCGAAATGACCCGACACTCAAAGCTGTCTTTGCTAAAGTGAATAAAGAGTTCAAATCGGGAAAGGGCCACTGTTACGATTTCATCGAAGATAAAGGATTGCTTTATCGACGCTACCGCCTTGCCACTGGCAGGACGTTTTAAACAGCTGGTCACTCCGAAAGCGTTCCGGGTAGGCATACTGGACATTGCTCATGGCAGTATCATGGCGGGACACCAAGGCATCAAAAGAACTACTGATCGTGTCCTAGAAGAATTTTTATTGGCCTGACCTGAACGGAGACGTAAAGCGCTTTGTCAAGTCTTGCGACAAGTGCCAGAGAACTACCCCTAAAGGAAAAGTTGGAGTCGCACCACTAGGCAACATGCCTCTTATCCGGACACCTTTTGAAGGGTCCGCGGTTGATTTAATCGGCCCATTTTCACCAAGATCGGACCGTGGGAACCGATATGTTCTGACACTTATCGATTTTGCGACTCGCTACCCTGACGCTGTAGCATTGCCCGCAATCGATGCAGTTCACATTGCGGAAGCACTCATCGAGATTTTTTCCCGCATCGGCTTACCAAGGAAATCGTCACCGACCAAGGGGCAAGTTTACCTCAGAATTAATGAACGAGGTTAGCAGGCTTCTCTCCGTGAAGATGCTAAGACAACCCCATATCATGCGATGGCGAACGGTCTCGTGGAGAAATTTAATGGCACCCTGAAGACAATGCTAAAGAGAATGTGCCAAGAGAGACCTCGATCTTGGGACAGGTACCTAGCTCCGCTACTCTTTGCATATAGGGAAGTTCCACAGACAAGCCTCGGGTTCTCTCCGTTTCAGCTCATTTACGGCCGCCACGTCCGAGGACCGCTAACCGTGCTGAGAGAACTGTAGACAAATGAGGGGCTAGACGCAGAAACGCGGACGACTTACACCTACGTCTTTGATTTGCGCAATCGCCTAGAGGAGACTTGCAAGATAGCCCATGAACAGCTGGAGAAGGCTCGTGTGAAGCAGAAAACCTATTATGACAGGAAAAGTCGCCCTAGAAATTATGCCCAGGCAACAAGGTTTTAATTCTGCTCCCGACTGACTCCAACAAGCTGTTAATGCAGTGGAAAGGGCCGTTCCAAGTCATCCAACGGAAAAATGATGTCGACTACGTCATCGATGTGTTTGGGAAAAACAAGATTTTTCATATCAACATACTCAAAAAATTACGAAGAGCGCGAAGTGACGGAACCACAACAGGTGTCAGTGTTGCAGAGCTCCACGAAAATGATCCCCCGAAGAAGAAGACGAAGTCAAACAAATGCCCATATTGAGCTTGTATCGCACGCAGTTCAGCACGGATGTCAAGCTATCACCACACCTCACTGCTGAACAAGTTCAGAATGTGCAAGCACTTTTTCAAGAGTATGCGGACATTTTTTCTGACTTACCAGGGAAAACAGCACTCGTGGAGTGTTCGCTACGTCTGACCTCCAATAAGCCTGTGCATGTTCCGCAGTACCCCATCCCCTTGCCTTGCAAGAAAGAGTAGAAAAGGAAGTGCAAGAGATGCTGAAACTCGGTATTATTGAGCGGTCTCAGTCGCCGTACCACGCTCCCATTGTCGTGGTGAAGAAACCGGACAACACGATTAGGTTGTGCATAGACTTCAGAGAATTGAACAAGATTCTGGTCCCCGACTGCGAGCCAATACCACGCATCGATGTAGTTCTTGCACTTGTTGGACAAAGCAGTTTTTCTCCAAATTTGATTTCACGAAAGGATACTGGCAAGTACCGATGGATCCAAACAGTCGTGAAAAAACTGCTTCTCCAGCATGTCTGGGCTCTATCACTTCCTCTACATGCCTTTTGGCATTAAAACGGCGCCAGCAGTATTCGCGCGCCTTATGAGATCAGTACTGGGTGGTGTCGACAACGTTCACCATTATTTCGACGATGTCATCATTGCGACCGATACTTGGCAAGAGCACATCGACACCCTCAGACAAGTTTTTGAACGAATTAACCAAGCTCACCTCACCATAAAACCAAGTAAATGTGAGATAGGAGAGCGAAGCATATCCTTCTTGGGACATCGAATCGGGGAGACTACAGTTGAACCGCTTCTCAAAACGCTGGACAAGATTCTTGCCGCAAAACGACCTACAACCAAGAAAGCAGTGCAGTCGTTTCTTGGCTTGACCGGCTATTACAGAAGTTTATACCTAACTACGCCGAACTGACCAAGCCGCTGACGGACCTTACAAGAAAGGGACAAAGCCACACTGTTTCATGGGGCGCACATCAAGAGGAAGCGTTTACGGCCCTCAAGAAGAAGCTCGGTGATGCTCCCATCCTCCTTGCTCCCGACCTCTCGAAGGAGTTCGTTCTTCGTACGGATGCCTCCAATACAAGCCTGGGCGCAGTATTGCTCCAGATGGGAAAGGGCCAGGTGCTGCATCCAGTTGCTTACGCAAGTCGTAATTTATTGCCCCGAGAACCCACTATTCAACAATAGAACGGGAATGCCTTGCACTTGTTTGGGCAGTGCAAAAATTTCATATTTACCTCTATGGCAAACCTTTTGTCATTCAGTCAGACCACCAACCATTACAGTATTTAAATTCCGCCAAACACTGTGAACAACAGAGTGTTGAGGTGGAGTCTCCTTATGCAGGAGTACTCATTCACAGTTCATTACATCAAAGGTTGTGACAATGTTGGAGCCGACTACTTGAGTCGCGCATAACTGCCGTTCAGGTAGCAACGTGGTTCTTAATACTACTAGCCCTCCAGTCGTGAATAGTTGACTCCTAGTTGCGACATAGCAACCCTACTTGTACGGTAGTTTTCCAACCGAACTGTAAGCAGCCTTCTGGAACATTCTGCTACTATGTACATGCGACCCTACAGGCAAATGACAGTGCATGCAGGGACCGTGCAGTGACCGTGCAGTGCAGTGACCATTCGTTCGCCCCGCGCCCTTGATGTAGAATAGTTGCAAACAACTTTCTCGGAAAAGGGGTGATGTCATAATATGTGCTGCGCGGACGCGACACAGAAACTAAAAAACGACAATAGTGTGCCGTGGGTGGCGAAGAGGATGTGAGTGTGAGTGTATGTGCCGTGCGGTGCCTACGAAGAAGACGACAGCTCGTGAGGCGCGGCCTCGAGGGTGCGTGACCCGTGCTTCGGCATGCGCGAGTACGTCGTTCGAGGCAGGATACCTCGTTGGGCGTCTGGCCCATAGGTACGACCCAGGCACGTCGCGACACTCGTACCAGCGAGTGGACAGCTCAGCCTCCGTAGACGACCGGTCTAGGAGAAGCTGGCGCAGGTTCCTGAACCCTGTCCTATTGTCCCTGCTGGTCGTGGAGAGCTGGCGCCGGGGTGCCTGAACCTGCCCTTGCGCCGCTGTTCAGGAGGGCTGGCGTGGGTTTTCCAAGGCGGACTGCAGGTGCTTCAAGGGCACAACTCCCTGCCGCCGGAACACGTGTGTCGTCGGCTCCAGTTCGTCGACAGTGGCGCTGAGCCACTGGAGTTCGACGCGGCGACCCTGCGTCTCCCGACTTCGTCACTGCAGGTGACGACGCCGCACAACGTCGACTTCGCCACTGAATGGTGCCGACGGGGCATCAACGACGGCCCAGGCTACTACCCCGACGACCTGAACTGTAGGCCGAACGTTCTACTTATTCATTTAGTTTAGCCGCGTGTTTTTTTGTTAGGAACTTCGTAATGTGTGGGTTGTCCATGTGTGAAGGGTACAATAGAAGTTGGACGTGTGTTTGTGCACTGGCGTGCTGTCTGATTCTTTCTGGAGCGGTCCTGCCCCCATAACATCACAGTCA
>WOVY01013856.1:0-20349 GCA_013436015.1 Rhipicephalus annulatus | reverse complement strand
CCCCTCAATCCGCAGAAGTTACTGCCTGTATTTGACGAGAAACGCGATGATCTGCACGCGTATCTGCAGCGATTCGAGCGCGTAGCCACAGGACAGGATTGGCCGCAAGAAAATGGGGTCTCGCTGTTAGCCTGTGCCTAACGGGTGACGCGTTAACCGTGATAGGCCGAATGACTGCCGCTGATTCGCTGGACTACCAAAAAGTAAAGAAAGCTCTACTGCAGAGGTTTCAGTTTACGGCTCAAGGCTACCAAGATAAGTTTCGGAAAGCACGAGCAGCAGATGGTGAAACTGGACGACAGTTAGCAGCAAGAATTACCAGTTATTTCGACCATTGGATAGACATGGCAAACGTATCCCAAACCTATGAAGGTCTAAGGGATCACGTAATCTCTGAGCAATTCTTGCGTTGTTGCCATCCAAAGCTGGTTGTTTTCTTAAAAGAGCGAGAGTGCAAGTCACTAGATGAACTCGCTAATTTGACGGATCGCTTCCTTGAGGCGCAGAATTTGACTAATATAGGAAAAGGTCCTGACCCCCGCGAAAGAGTCCAGTGGAAAGCCTACCGAGCGTCGCGGAAACCGCAACTCAAGTGTATCCTGTGTCATCGTTTCGGACATTTGGCTCCTGACTGCCGCAATCCACCTAAGCAGATGCTGAAATGCAAGTTGTGCGGTAAAACGGGACATGTCACAGAAACTTGCCGAAACCAGCATGGGGACAACAAACCGAGTTCTTCGTGCGCATTTAGCGAACCTGACTCTGCCCGGGCTGGTGCTAGAAAAAACAGCCAAGCGTCCAGGAGGGAAGATTCCTTGCTCGAGTCACCACGACGACAAGAACGTGCAGGGTACAATACGTTTCCTGGCCGACGGGATGCCAGTGGTCGAAGGTCTGCTGCTAGGAAGAGAGGTTCGAGTCTTACGCGATACGGGATGCAACACGGCAATCGTCCGACGGGATCTCGTTCCTGATGTGTGCCTGACAGGCAAGAAATCAGTGTCGTTCTCCTAGACAGGTCAACTAGCCATCTCCCGGAAGCTATTGTACAAGTCAACACGCCGTACTTCACAGGGATGCTGAAAGTGGCTTGTATGGATCAACCCCTCTATGACCTTGTGCTGGGAAATCTTCCAGGCGTCAGAGGACCATACGATCCAGATTCTGACTGGAAGCAGGCGACTCATACCCAGGTGGATGAGTTACCTGCGCAAGCACACCCGACCAAGTCACCTGTCACCTCAAGATCTGCTTCTTCAAGCGTGGCAAAAACCAAAGCCAATCAACAAGGTCAAGAAAATATCAAGCCTTTGTACGTGTCAACAACGCTCTTACCTGACGTTACCAGAGCCCAACTCGTCGAGGAACAGCGAAATGACCCGACACTCAAAGCTGTCTTTGCTAAAGTGAATAAAGAGTTCAAATCGGGAAAGGGCCACTGTTACGATTTCATCGAAGATAAAGGATGCTTTATCGACGCTACCGCCTTGCCACTGGCAGGACGTTTAAACAGCTGGTCACTCCGAAAGCGTTCCGGGTAGGCATACTGGACATTGCTCATGGCAGTATCATGGCGGGACACCAAGCATCAAAGAACTACTGATCGTGTCCTAGAAGAATTTTATTGGCCTGACCTGAACGGAGACGTAAAGCGCTTTGTGAAATCTTGCGACAAGTGCCAGAGAACTACCCCTAAAGGAAAAGTTGGAGTCGCACCACTAGGCAACATGCCTCTTATCCGGACACCTTTTGAAAGGGTCGCGGTTGATTTAATCGGCCCATTTTCACCAAGATCGGACCGTGGGAACCGATATGTTCTGACACTTATCGATTTTGCGACTCGCTACCCTGACGCTGTAGCATTGCCCGCAATCGATGCAGTTCACATTGCGGAAGCACTCATCGAGATTTTTTCCCGCATCGGCTTGCCAAGGAAATCGTCACCGACCAAGGGGCAAGTTTTACCTCAGAATTAATGAACGATGTTAGCAGGCTTCTCTCCGTGAAGATGCTAAAGACAACCCCATATCATGCGATGGCGAACGGTCTCGTGGAGAAATTTAATGGCACCCTGAGGACAATGCTAAAGAGAATGTGCCAAGAGAGACCTCGATCTTGGGACAGGTACCTAGCTCCGCTACTCTTTGCATATAGGGAAGTTCCACAGACAAGCCTCGGGTTCTCTCCGTTTCAGCTCATTTACGGCCGCCACGTCCGAGGACCGTTAACCGTGCTGAGAGAACTGTGGACAAATGAGGGGCTAGACGCAGAAAACGCGGACGACTTACACCTACGTCTTTGATTTGCGTAATCGCCTAGAGGAGACTTGCAAGATAGCCCATGAACAGCTGGAGAAGGCTCGTGTGAAGCAGAAAACCTATTATGACAGGAAAAGTCGCCCTAGAAAATTATGCCCAGGCAACAAGGTTTTAATTCTGCTCCCGACTGACTCCAACAAGCTGTTAATTCAGTGGAAAGGGCCGTTCCAAGTCATCGAACGGAAAAATGATGTCGACTACGTCATCGATGTGTTTGGGAAAAACAAGATTTTTCATATCAACATGCTCAAAAAATACGAAGAGCGCGAAGTGACGGAACCACAACAGGTGTCAGTTGTTGCAGAGCTCCACGAAAATCTCCCCGAAGAAGAAGACGAAGTCAAACAAATGCCCATATTGAGCTTGTATCGCACGCAGTTCAGCACGGATGTCAAGCTATCACCACACCTCACTGCTGAACAAGTTCAGAATGTGCAAGCACTTTTTCAAGAGTATGCGGACATTTTTTCTGACTTACCAGGGAAAACAGCACTCGTGGAGTGTTCGCTACGTCTGACCTCCAATAAGCCTGTGCATGTTCCGCAGTACCCCATCCCCCTTGCCTTGCAAGAAAGAGTAGAAAAGGAAGTGCAAGAGATGCTGAAACTCGGTATTATTGAGCGGTCTCAGTCGCCGTACCACGCTCCCATTGTCGTGGTGAAGAAACCGGACAACACGATTAGGTTGTGCATAGACTTCAGAGAATTGAACAAGATTATGGTCCCCGACTGCGAGCCAATACCACGCATCGATGTAGTTCTTGCACTTGTTGGACAAAAGCAGTTTTTCTCCAAATTTGATTTCACGAAAGGATACTGGCAAGTACCGATGGATCCAAACAGTCGTGAAAAAACTGCTTTCTCCAGCATGTCTGGGCTCTATCACTTCCTCTACATGCCTTTGGCATTAAAACGGCGCCAGCAGTATTCGCGCGCCTTATGAGATCAGTACTGGGTGGGTGTCGACAACGTTCACCATTATTTCGACGATGTCATCATTGCGACCGATACTTGGCAAGAGCACATCGACACCCTCAGACAAGTTTTTTGAACGAATTAACCAAGCTCACCTCACCATAAAACCAAGTAAATGTGAGATAGGAGAGCGAGCATATCCTTCTTGGGACATCGAATCGGGGAGACTACAGTTGAACCGCTTCTCCAAAAACGCTGGACAAGATCCTTGCCGCAAAACGACCTACAACCAAGAAAGCAGTGCAGTCGTTTCTTGGCTTGACCGGCTATTACAGGAAGTTTATACCTAACTACGCCGAACTGACCAAGCCGCTGACGGACCTTACAAGAAAGGGACAAAGCCACACTGTTTCATGGGGCGCACATCAAGAGGAAGCGTTTACGGCCCTCAAGAAGAAGCTCGGTGATGCTCCCATCCTCCTTGTTCCCGACCTCTCGAAGGAGTTCGTTCTTCGTACGGATGCCTCCAATACAAGCCTGGGCGCAGTATTGCTCCAGATGGGAAAGGGCCAGGTGCTGCATCCAGTTGCTTACGCAAGTCGTAATTTATTGCCCCGAGAAACCCACTATTCAACAATAGAACGGGAATGCCTTGCACTTGTTTGGGCAGTGCAAAAATTTCATATTTACCTCTATGGCAAACCTTTTGTCATTCAGTCAGACCACCAACCATTACAGTATTTAAATTCCGCCAAACACGTGAACAACAGAGTGTTGAGGTGGAGTCTCCTTATGCAGGAGTACTCATTCACAGTTCATTACATCAAAGGTTGTGACAATGTTGGAGCCGACTACTTGAGTCGCGCATAACTGCCGTTCAGGTAGCAACGTGGTTCTTAATACTACTAGCCCTCAGTCGTGAATAGTTGACTCCTAGTTGCGACATAGCAACCCTACTTGTACGGTAGTTTTCCAACCGAACTGTAAGCAGCCTTCTGTGAACATTCTGCTACTATGTACATGCGACCCCCTAAGGCAATGCAGTGCAGTGCAGGGACCGTGCCGTGACCGTGCAGTGCAGTGACCATTCGTTCGCCCCGCGCCCTTGTAGTAGAATAGTTGCAAACAACTTTCTCGGAAAAGGGGGTGATGTCATAATATGTGCTGCGCGGACGCGAAACAGAAACTAAAAAAACGACAATAGTGTGCCGTGCGGTGGCGAAGAGGATGTGATGTGTGCGTGTATGTGCCGTGCGGTGCCTACGAGGAAGACGACAGCTCGTGAGGCGCGGCCTTGAGGGTGCGTGACCCGTGCCTTCGGCAGTGCGCGAGGTACGTCGTTCGAGGCAGGACTACCTCGTTGGGCGTCTGGCCCATAGGTACGAGCCAGGCCACGTCGCGACACTCGTACCAGCCGAGTGGACAGCTCAGCCTCCGCTAGACGACCGGTCTAGGAGAGCTGGCGCCAGGTTCCTGAACCTGTCCTTGTCCCGCTGGTCGTGGAGAGCTGGCGCCGGGTGCCTGAACCTGCCCTTGCGCCGCTGTTCCAGGAGGGCTGGCGTGGGTTTCCGAGGCGGACTGCAGGTGCTCAAGGGCACAACTCCCTGCCGCCGGAACACGTGTGTCGTCGGCTCCAGTTCGTCGACAGTGGCGCTGAGCCACTGGAGTTCGACGCGGCGACCCTGCGTCTCCCGACTTCGTCACTGCAGGTGACGACAGCCGCACAACGTCGACTTCGCCACTGAATGGTGCCGACGGGGCATCAACGACGGCCCAGGCTACTACCCCGACGACCTGAACTGTAGGCCGAACGTTCTACTTATTCATTTAGTTTAGCCGCGTGTTTTTTGTTAGGAACTTCGTAATGTGTGGGTTGTCCATGTGTGAAGGGTACAATAGAAGTTGGACGTGTGTTTGTGCACTGGCGTGCTGTCTGATTCTTTCTGGAGCGGTCCTGCCCCAATAACATCACATCACTATCAACAGGACAGCTTCCACATGAATGGAAAATTTCAAAGGTCATCCCCGTGTTTAAAAGCGGCCATAAAAACTCACCTCAAAATTAAAGACCCATTTCTCTGACATCCATCTGCTGTAAGATGCTAGAGCATATAATCGCCTCTCATATTTACAATCGCTTAGAGTATAATGACTTTTTCTTCCCAAACCAATATGCATTTAGAAAGGCCCTATCATGTGAAACACAGCTTTTCGAATTCACGACTGACCTACATCATCACTTAGATCTAAACTTGCAAATTGACTCTCTTTTTCTGGATTTTTCCAAAGCTTTCGATCGTGTTGCTCACTGCCGCTTAATCTCTAAACTATCATCTTTGTGTATAGATTCATCAACTCTGTCATGGATACTGAACTTTCTTACTAACCGGCAGCAATTCACCATTGTTAATGATTTTTCATCCCCACTTTCATACGTTTGTTCTGGTGTGCCGCAAGGGAGTGTTCTCGGTCCACTGCTTTTTCTTAATCTCACAAGTGCGCATTTTCGCTGACGACAGTATATTTTACCGAGCATTAACTAGTACTTGTGATCACATAACAATCCAAAATCACCTCGACCTCATCAGCAATTGGTGTAATAGTTGGCTAATGTCCCTTAATTCAAGTAAATGTAAAGTAATGTCCTTCTCTCGCAAACATTTCTAATTCCGAGTTTTCTTACTTTATTAATGGCAATCCCGTATCTAGTGTTGACTCTTTTAAATATTTAGTGTAGCATTGATATTTGGCACAGGCCGGAACGCCAGCTGAAGAAGAGAAGGAAGAGTGTTGTTGCTGCTCGCGCTCGCTCCGCTTGACAGCTGGTCGGTTCTACCGCTACGTTTTCCACAAAGTAAACGTCTCTTCTGCTCACCACTAAAGGCGTACTAACAAGTGGTGGAGAGTGCTGGGTACCTTTTTCCATCCTGGAACTCCGCAACCGAACTCTACCTTCGCCATCAACAATGTCCATCGACGCTGCACAGCAGACGGCTCCTACATCTCCACCTGTCCACTGTCCCGGCGTCCCGAGAGAGCGAGATCCAGACATCTTCAACGGCACCGATGAGCAGGACGTCGAGGACTGGCTCTCTTCGTTCGAACGAGTAAGCGTCAACAACAGGTGGGACGAAAACGACAAACTGGGCCGCGTCCACTTTTACCTCAGAGGAGTAGCAGAGCTCTGGCTCAACAACCACGAAGCCGAGCTTACCGACTGGGCCACTTTCAAGACCACCTTCGCGGACGTGTTTGGCCGACCGACAGTGCGCAAGCTCCGTGCAGAACAGCGCTTGCGGGATCGCGCCCAACTGTCGGGAGAGGGTTTCACGTCCTACATTGAGGACGTCGTAGGCCTCTGCCGTCGCTTTGATCCTGGCATGTCGGAAACCGCCAAGGTAAAACACATTATGAAGGGCATCGAGGACGATGCCTTCCACATGCTGGTGGCTAAAGACCCGCAAACAGTTTCGGAAGTCATCCAACACTGCCAAAGTTTCGATGAGTTGCGAAAACAGCGCATTTTCAACGCGACGGCCTACTTTCGACATGACCAGCACGCCAGCATTGACCGTTGGTGCAATATCTCCAGAACAGACTGTATTGACCCCGCAAATCCAGCAATTTATCCGAGAGGAAGTGGCACGCCAGTTGTCCCTTGCCCCCTTGCTTCCCAGCAATACGCATGGGCTGACCTCGTCACTGCGCCAAACCATCGAAGAGCAAGTCTGCGAGGCACTTCCCCCCACGTACCAGCCACCACCTGTGTCCGCTCCCCTGACTTACGCTGACGTCGCGCGAAGGCAGGTACATGCGCCGTCAAACGTCGTCGACCCTGCCCACCAAACGAACGCCTTATACGCAACACGCGTACCGGCAGGCTCGCATGTTCCCATTTACCGCCGTCCTTCAACGCTTCCCAACAACCCTTGGCGTACATCGGATAACAGACCTATCTGTTATTACTGTCGTCAGCCTGGCCATGTTGAGCGGTTCTGTCGCCGGCGCGTCCCTCACTCAGGCATTATTGATGGCACCTACGGCTACGCCCCCACAGAACCACCACAGACGCTGCCGTTCCATGCAGCTTCGGACACTTCTCCGCCGAGCCGCCGCGCCTTCAACCCACGCCGATCGCCTTCCCCGCGCCGACGTTCGCCTTCACCAATGCTTCGGCGTGCACCACCTGCCCAAACGGAAAACTGACCATCGCAGTTCCGGAGGCAAGAACTGCGCCACCGTCGAACTCTACAAGGCCTTGTTCTCTACCGAATAATGAAATAACTGTCTTGATTGAAGGTATCGCCGTTCAAGCATTAATAGATACCGGAGCTGCCGTGTCTGTATTGAGTGAAGCATTGTGTCGCAAGTTAAGAAAAGTTACGATTCCGCTTTCTGGTCTCTCCCTTCGTACGGCAACAGCGCATCACGTGAACCCTTCTATGACGTGCACGGCTCGGTTAATCATCCAGGGCGTTCTGTACGTGGTTGAATTTATCGTGTTTCCACACTGCTCACACGACGTCATATTAGGCTGGGACTTCCTTTCCACACATCATGCCGTTGTTGATTGTGCCCGGGCCGAACTAGAATTGTCATCGCTCTCCGACGACGATTATAATAAGCCTTCTATTTCTCGTGTTGTCGTCGCCGCGGAGACTGATATTCCACCTATGTCTTCTGTTATTGTGCCGATCTCGTGCGACCATGCCGCTTTTTCGGACGTCATGTTCACGCCGTCAGAAGACTTCACTTCTCGAAAAAACGTTCTTCTGCCTTTTGCTCTTCTGACGGTCGAAGCCACTTGCGCAAACATTTATGCCACGAATCTCCTTTCTGTACCAGTCACCCTATTCCGTGGCGAATGCATCGGCCGCCTTGAGGACATCGATTGTGTTTGCACCAGTCAACTGCCCTATCAAGCAAAAAGCCTTGAGATCGCCAGTGTTACTTCCGCTCTCACATCCGCCACCTCTTCCCTCGACGTCTTCCTTCCATCGATTGATCCTGACCTTCCTGTTGACCAACGAACTCAACTCTTGACACTTCTCGACCATTTCCGCTCATCGTTCGACTTCAAACAAACCAGTCTGGGCCGAACATCTGCAATTGTCCATCGTATTGACACTGGCACCCACGCACCATTGCGTCAGCGTCCATACCGGGTCTCCCACGCCGAACGCCAAGTTATAGACGATCAAGTGTCTGATATGCTCAATCGTGGCGTTATACAGCCGTCTAACAGTCCGTGGGCCTCCCCGGTGGTACTGGTCAAAAAGAAGGACGGGAGCATCCGATTCTGTGTGGATTACAGGCGCCTTAACAAGATCACGCGCAAAGATGTTTATCCGCTCCCCAGAATTGACGACGCTCTCGACTGTTTGCAAGGTGCGGAATTCTTTTCTTCGCTGGATCTTCGATCGGGATACTGGCAGGTACCCATGGATGAAGCTGACCGCGCCAAGACTGCGTTTGTAACTCCGGACGGCTTGTACGAGTTTAACGTGATGCCGTTCGGCCTTTGTAACGCCCCAGCCACCTTCGAGCGTCTGATGGACAACATACTTCGAGGCCTTAAATGGCAGACGTGTCTTTGCTATTTGGACGACGTCGTCGTTTTTTCAAAAGACTTCGATACCCATCTTCTGCGCCTCGCAAGTGTCCTGCATTGCCTTACACATGCTGGGCTCCAACTAAATTTGAAAAAGTGCCATTTTGCCGCCCGGAAGCTCACCATCTTAGGGCATGTTGTCAGCAAGGACGGCGTTCTACCTGATCCTGGAAAACTCCGTGCTGTCGCCCAGTTTCCGAAGCCATCGACACTTAAGGAACTCCGGAGCTTTATCGGCTTATGTTCATACTTTCGTCGATTTGTCCGTAATTTTGCATCTGTCATGGCCCCTTTAACACGGCTACTTTCTGACACCGAGGGCATTTCGGCGTGGTCTTCCAATTGCGATAAGGCATTCGCGAAACTACGTCAATTGCTGACATCTCCACCGATTCTCCGTCACTTTGATCCTGATGCCCCTACAGAAATACACACCGACGCAAGTGGAGTCGGACTTGGCGCTATTCTTGCTCAACGCAAGTCTGGATACGACGAGTACGTCGTTTCTTATGCCAGTCGCACTCTTACTAGGGCTGAACAGAATTATTCAGTCACAGAAAAAGAATGTCTAGCCATCGTCTGGGCAATCACAAAATTTCGACCCTACGTCTATGGCCGTCCATTTGACGTCGTGACTGATCACCACGCCCTCTGCTGGTTATCGTCACTAAAAGACCCATCTGGCCGTCTCGCTCGTTGGGCGTTACGCCTCCAAGACTATGATATCCGTGTCGTCTACAGGTCAGGCCGCAAACATTCAGATGCCGACGCTCTCTCCCGCTCTCCACTTCCCCATGAACACGGAAGTACTTCTGTATCCAGCCTCGATGCTGTGGCACTTTCGTACGAGGACATGCCCTATGAACAGCGCCAAGACGCTTGGATAGCCTCTATGATAGAATTACTGTCTCAGCCGTCCCAAGTTACGCCCAATCGTTCACTGCAGCGCACAGCTCGACACTTTACCATCCGCGATGGACTCCTGTACCGTCGCAACTACCTTTCTGACGGCCGCAAGTGGTTGCTTGTGATTCCTCGCCACCTACGTGCCGACATTTGCGACTCTTTTCACGCGGATCCTCAATGCGGCCACGCCGGTGTGATAAAAACGTATGCACGTCTCCGGCTGCGGTACTATTGGCGCGGAATGTACCGCTTTGTCCGACAGTACGTGCGTTCGTGCTCCAAATGTCAACGCCGAAAAAGCCCACCACACATAGCCAATGGACAACTGCAGCCGTTGCCTTGCCCCTCCCGCCCTTTCGACCGCATCGGAATTGACTTGTACGGTCCCCTTCCCTATACGCCTAACGGGAACCGCTGGGTGATTGTCGCCATTGATCACTTGACACGCTATGCTGAAACTGCTGCGCTGCCAGAGGCCACATCACGTGAAGTTGGCTTATTTATCCTTCACAATCTCATTCTACGCCATGGCGCGCCTCGTGAGCTACTCAGTGACCGCGGCCGTACGTTCCTCTCCGAAGCCGTACAAGCCCTTCTTCGCGAATGCAACGTTGTGCATCGGACAACCAGCGCATACCATCCGCAAACGAATGGAATGACCGAACGGTTTAACCGCTCACTGGGCGACATGCTATCCATGTACGTGTCCGCTGATCACACCAACTGGGACCGCATACTGCCCTTTGTAACTTACGCTTACAACAGCGCCACTCAGTCTACGACAGGATTCTCTCCGTTCTTCCTCCTTTACGGGCGCGAACCTTCCTCATTCATGGACACCATTCTCTTGTATCATCCAGACGCTTCGGAATCCACAACTCTATCTGAAGTCGCCACCTATGCAGAAGAATGCAGGCAACTCGCGCGTTCCTTAACCGCACAAGATCAAGCGTACCAGAAGAACCGTCACGACGAAAACCTGTCTTCGCAGTCATACTCGCCTGGCGCCTTGGTATGGCTTCGGGTTCCCTCATCTGTTCCTGGTCTTTCCACCAAGCTACTGCCGAAGTACGAAGGCCCCTACCGAGTCCTACGTCAGGCCTCACCGGTTAACTATATTGTTGAGCCGGTTCAACCATCAACAGACCGACGGCATCGAGGCCGCGAGACTGTTCACGTAGATCGATTGAAGCCGCACTACGACCCACCCGTCGTACCCGTTCCATAGGTCGCCAGGATGGCTCCTTTTCTGAGGGGGGGAGTGATTTGTAGCATTGATATTTGGCACAGGCCGGAACGCCAGCTGAAGAAGAGAAGGAAGAGTGTTGTTGCTGCTCGCGCTCGCTCCGCTTGACAGCTGGTCGGTTCTACCGCTACGTTTTCCACAAAGTAAACGTCTCTTCTGCTCACCACTAAAGGCGTACTAACAAGAGTATATTTTACCGAGCATTAACTAGTACTTGTGATCACATAACAATCCAAAATCACCTCGACCTCATCAGCAATTGGTGTAATAGTTGGCTAATGTCCCTTAATTCAAGTAAATGTAAAGTAATGTCCTTCTCTCGCAAACATTCTAATTCCGAGTTTTCTTACTTTATTAATGGCAATCCCGTATCTAGTGTTGACTCTTTTAAATATTTAGGTGTAACCTTCACATCTGACCTTTCTTGGACTACCCACATCACCAACATCTGCAGTGACGCCTCACGATCATTAGGCTATATACGCCGCAATCTACGTAAGACGCCCACAAGTATACGTGCTCTAGCTTAAATAACATTTGTTCACCCTCAGCTAGAATTCGCTTCTGCAGTTTGGTCTCTTCCTTACAGCTATTTAACTAACATGCTGGAATCGATCCAGAATAGAGCCGCTAGATTCATCTCACAAAACTACGATTATAGCGCAAGCATAACACAAATTAAAAAAAAAACTTATCACTTTCCCTTTTGAGCAGCCGACGTGATCTAAACATCTTTTCTTTATTTCATAAATACGTACATGAGACAAGGCCATTATATATGACATTGCAAACATCTGCATTCACATCAAAGAGACTAAATAATCATCGTTCATTCACGCGCGTATATGGTAAAACTTAAATTTTTAACTCATCTGCACTCCCCCGTGTCATCCGCATGTGGAACAGCCTTCCCGATGAAATCGTAGCTGAACCCAATCGGGGAAAATTCCGGCACCTTCTACTCACCCATTTGCAGGATTAACTGCTCGTTTTATTCATATCGAAATCGGCACCTACGCGTTTATTCACTACTAGTATCTCGTTTTTTTTCTCTTACTTTCACATTATTTTGTTTGATGGTTTTAATACTAACATGCCATTCAGTTCTGTTGTGTTTTATTCAGTGATGTTCTATTTTGAACAATCGAAAGTCTTTTCACAATTTGTGCTTGTTTTTTAAACTTGTTTTACGTCATTATCTCACGCGTACACTCATCTGATATTCATTGCCGTTCTATTCCTATATAAATTATTATTAATATTTTCTCATTTTTATTTTGTTAGGACTTTTATAATAACTTACAATTAGTTCATGTTATTTTTTGTATAGAAATTGTACGAATTCTTGTATATAATTATTTATGCTCCCCTTACACAATGCCCTGTTGGGTCTGTAAGGTATTTTCAATAAATAATTACACCATTTTGCGTTTATGTACCGACTGACCGATACCTCCATGAAGTTTTCGACTCAGTGGTGGCCTTCAAGTCTATAGCTGATTTACAAGCAGAGTTCGCTAACACACAAGAAGAATTAATGTACTCACTGAGCGGCTTTATTTAATGTACAGCTGTAAAACATTTGTAACACGCATTGCGATCAGCGCAAAATAGCTTCATCCCTATTGGATGCGAAGCAGCCTGTGCAACGCTCCCTTTCCACCGCTCTCCTCGCCGCAGGTGCCAAGTAACTCACGCCCTCCTGGTAGTGTGCGGTGATGTCTCCCTTCCACGCCTGCCACGGGGCTCGCCGCGTGTCAGCTCTCTCTCGCTTCATCCTCTCCACCACTCGCAACGCTCGAGCCCACTCCTCACCCTCATCACCCAGGCCGTAGCGGCCAGGGACTACACGCAGGCTCGTATCAATAAGCTACTCGCCTCGATCCACCCGGACCAGAAGGTGGCCAACGGGCGGGGACACAGGCGTCTTCCCGAGGCAGGCCCTACCAGGAGGGAACGAGCTGACCTGCTGCGGCTGCAAACCGGATGCGTGTGGACCGCGGCCCGCCGCTACCTCAAGGGATGCTGCGCCTCCCCAGCCTGCAGCCGCTGCGGCAACCCCGACACCCTCGAGCACCGCCTCTGTGTCCGCCCTGCCTTGGCACAGGACCGCTCGAGGGTCACCGCGGCCTACCGAAGATATGGCTTTCCTGCCATCACCCTGGAGAACCTGCTCTTCTCATCTCGTCCCCATCTACCAGCGCTTCGGAGCCTGGTGGAGTACCTGGACGAGACGGGAATTGCGGCCTACCGCTGAGAACGGGATTCTTGCCACACCCATCCTTGCTGCTGGACTGCTGTTCGTGCTGAAAACGAATGCGCCACTGCTTACTTAATCTTTTTCTCCTCTATCCAATTTTCTCCTATTTCCCTTCCCCGCCAGCACTGCGCCGTGACTCCTACCGGGTTCCATACATGAGGTGCCTTCTTCCTCTTCTAACCACTACCACCACCACCACTACTCACGTGGGCATCGTCTCAACCGCGACACCTCTCTCCATCGGTCGGCTTCGGTTTCTTCTCGCCGACCGAGCATATAACGGCGCCGAAAATGCACGGACAGCGCGCTGCTGCTTGCCGCGTGATCGCGCCGACGGGCGGGACGCCGTCGCGACATGCTTCCCGCTAGTGTGCGCGTACCTTTCCCGGCTGTCGCCGGTGTGGCGAGGCTTAGCGAAGACGATCGCCTTTGTGGATGGCGATGACAACACCAACGAGGTGCGAGCCAGGGAAGCCGAACGCAAGCGTCGGCAGTGGAAGGCCAGCAACGCCGACCCGGTGCAAGTCAAGATCACCGATCGCGTTCGAGAATACAGACGGCGCGCGGGTAACACCGATGAGACGTGAGCCAAGAAAGCTGAGCGCAAGCGTCTTGAACGCGTCCCGCCTCCCGTGTCTTTGCGTTTCAAATAAACGTTTACTCGAGTAAACGCTACCCCGAGTTTCGCTTCAAAGCGTTCTTACAGCACCCGTGTCGACGCCCGCTTCACTCGGGTCAATGCCGTGCACGCCTCTGCATGCTGTTTCGCATCTCATCAGGATTCCCTTCGGGGAGATGGTCTGTAGCTTTTAAAGACGATAGTCTTGGGGTCCTTCGACGCAAAAATTTTGGTCTGCATGTCTGTCTGTCCGTCTGTCTGTAGATTTGTCTGTTTGTCAACTCTTAACGGCACCGGGTACTTTAAACGGTTGACCCCATCCGCAGCGTTCACCAATCTTGCTCAAGATTTAGCGTTCATACTTGAGCGATTGTCAATTAAAAAGCAAATATCGCGCGTGTCTGGGGCACCATAACAACACGTATATAATCTACATGTGCGTCTTTTACTAGAAAAGGCATACATAAGTAATTTTAAGCAGCATAGCGCTTATCACGCTGCGTTGACCATGCAACGCTTGCACGAAAAGGCGAGTGCTTCCGACGCTTTGCTAACACGAGACAGTGGGGGAACCTACCCGTCGCGTTGCGTTCTACACTTAATCACATCTGAGACGGGCGCGCACACCTGTCTCAAAGCCACGCGCTTCGTTTTCCAAGAAAACTGCCGGATGGCGCGCATGTCTGACGTGTGACGTGACTTGATGCGTTCGTTCGCCTCCACTGCACGCTCGAGGCACTCTAACGCAGCGTGTCCAGAATACCATTGACCAATTTTCTTGCGCAGAACATCAAATAAATGTTTCGTTTTTATCGTATATGTCAGTTACTAAGGATTCATTCCTATTATCATATATGTCAAGCCCTATCTCTAATTGTGCCACATGATTAAAAAAAGAAGATTGGTCGAACCCTTCCTTATGTCAGTTTTGATTCTTCTTCAGTCAATGTCAGTAATAGCCACGGGGCTCAAGAATATGATTAGCAACGAAAAAATTTGGACTAGTTGGGGGGTGTAGAACTTGTGCATTATAGCAAGAACAGTGGAACAAAAAATAAAAGAGACACACGTAAACAGAACGGGTGCCAGACGCAAACTGAAATTTGAGTACATAACTTGAACTCAGAAGATGTACACACATGAACAGAACTCAGAAAGGGGAACAGACAGTGCTACTGACGCTGAAAAGTCGCTTCAAATATGCTGTTTCTTTCTCGTACATAGCCAGTGAAAGCCTACTGACGCATTCATCAGCTTATATTGATGTCGTATGCTTCGTAGATTTCACGAGCTTGCTGAGCTGCAAAGATGCGCAAGATACGGGAGCCCTCAAAAGTCAGGCGTGCAAGAACACGTGCGACAGTGATCTGCCAAATGGCCACCCCCCGCCAATGAATTGACTGCTGCGCGATGATCTCTCAGCCTCTCATTTAGTGGCCAGTTTGGCCCACATAGCACATTCCACGAGTGTGTGGGATTGTGTACACTCCACCCTCATTGAGATCAATGAAATTTGTGCCGTATTTTTTTAGAGACCAAGATCCTTATAGCGGCACCCGTTCGTCCCTCGTAGCCGTTGTAGTGTGTAACAAGTATAACGTTTTGACCTCCAAGGTGGTGCCGGTGATAGATTTCTTCTGTGCGTTGTTGAACAATGAAGAATAGTGCTCAATGTACATGCCAATGGATGCTAATGAGGAATGAGAGACAGGAGCATTCGGATTTTAGTTAACGTGCACGCTGCGATCCCCATTAGCAGCCTTTGGCATGTACATTGAGCACTATCTGACAAGAAAGGGTTGCTACATTATACTCGCTGGGCGTAACCTCCTTGGTTTTAGAAAGGTTTAGCGAGCGTTGGGCCGCAGTGCCATGAATACGGTAAACTAGTACATACCATGAACTCGAGGTGGTTAAAGGTGGGAAGTAGACCCGAAGCGCAAGCCGTAAGAAAGTGTGCGTGTGCCACCTCTAGTTTAGTCCTTGGAATGTCCAATGGATGGTGGTGCTTCTATACGGGGAATATATGATGAAAAGATGCGAGATGGTGGTACTTGGAGTGTTGAATAGATTGACGAACGGACACGCAGACAGATGCATGGATGGACACATGAACGGACGCGGGGGCGGATGCATGGACGAACGTAGGGACGGGCGCGCGAACTGACACACGCACGAACGGGTGGATGGACGCATGGTTGGTCACACAGACGGACGCATGGACGGACGTAAGCAAGAACGAATGGACGGATGAATGCCTCGCCCCACTCTCCATCATTCACTCCGTGAATATGCGGCCATTTTTTTTAATGTAGCCTGCCTTGTAAGCCCCATTCAGAGGACGGAACATACGTGGGAGCCTACCAGGTGCCGAAAAAAACAAAACAACGAAAACGCCGCACTTACGAGCCACCTCCTTTGGGAGGGGTCATGCACTTGCGGTAAAACCATGGGCCGCATCATTTTGGTGTCCGCTTGACTGGGTCCAGTGTGGGGTCCATTGTTCAACTCCTTAATCAAGCTTGGTGCAATGGAAGTCAACGATTCAACGGGCAAACCATCCCTGCGTAGTAGGCTGAGTGCCTAGAACTGAAGGCTGCACATGACCAGATGAACACTGGACTTACTGAGGGCAGCGTGCATGCAGCTTTTGGTAAAACCTCTTTTTACAACCTTATAATGGAAATGAATTATTGCCGAGGACCGCTTTTCGGGTCTTAGATGATATCTCTAGCATACCTGACCCCCATTGCCACGTAGACGGGTATAAAAAAAAACTGGAAAAATTCATATTCAGGTAACTCAAACGTGATTCTGACCCCTTTGCTACAGAACTTGAAAACACTAAGCACTTGTTGCATGATTCCTTAAAAAAAAGCTTCCTTTAGAATGGATAAGTGACCGTATATCTAAAAATGTTTAGAATCATGGCAGCACGTGATTTTTCCACAGAGATAGAATAGTCAATCCTGGGTTGAACGTCCCAAAACCAAGATATAATTATGAGAGACTCTGTAGTGGAGGGCTCTGAAAAAATTCGACCACCTGGGGTTCTTAACATGCACCTAAATTGAAGTACACAGGCCTCACATTTTCTCTTCTATAGAAATGCAGTTGCCGAAGCCGGGATTGAATCCCGCGACCGTCGAGCGCCATAACCAGTAGACCACTGTGGTGGGACTTCGAGAAATTTGCTTGTCACAGGAAGACATATCGAACTGGATCCAATACAAATTGCATCATTAAGAAAAGGGGTTCCACTAAAAGAAACAGTTGTGAAAGATAGGCCTGAAGGATCCTAACAATCATGCAAAAATTATCAGTAATAAAAAGTGGCGTTTTGGCAGGCTATAGGGACAGAGCCACATGTATTCTTGCGTACCCCACAAAAGAGTTGCTCTGGGGTAATAGACTAAAAAAGATCAACAGAGACAGCATACAACAGCTTCCGAGGATGTTCGTGCTTCGAAGAAAACACAGTTTCAGAATTGGCCACACGGTAAGGGTAATCCAGTTCAAGCAAGCTTGAGATGCTTTAGCTGGAATTCCGATAAAGTCAAGAATAGAGGCATTCCTGCTTCGCTTGCATTCACTGAGATGAACATATCTTTTTTGCACGACGTTTGATCTTTTTCTACAGAATCAGCAAGCTCATTGCACCTCAAGGTTTTCTTTTCTTAATTACTTCTGCGACAATTTGATGATAAAAGGTTCTGCGTTACCACTTGTTTGAAGGCCAACTCCGGCAATTTCTCGACCGTGTCAAGATAAGGGTGTTCCTAACAATGTTCCTGAGACGCTCTTGTAATGAGCCCAATAGCTGAAATCCTCAGTAAATTTGAAAATAATTTTCAATACCGTAAGCAAAAAAAGTGCAATACTGAAACCAGTCCGGGCGCCCTATCTGCTTATTACGTAAGAACCGGACTCCCGCCGGCTCGGAGCATGAAAACTGTAAAAGCCAGACGAGCGAAGCGCTGGCGCAGAGGGAGGAAGAAAGCTTCCTGTGCTATACACGCGCCAAACACCACCCACCGTCGCCTTGTGGCCGCACAATAACGCTGTAGTGGCCATAGTAGCGATACCATCGGCGGCATCACTAATGTCGACAGGCCAAACGTGACGTCACACAGACAGTGTTGCCCAATAATTCTGGCAAGCACGGTGAGCTTTTCAAGGCAATCTTAAAAATTCATTTGCAAACAATCAGTGCTTCTCTCAATATTGTAATTTGGCAATAATGACGGAATTGTGCAAAGGAACGTACCCGGAGAACTTCATTGAGATCCATTGACCACGAAAAATCGCCGGAGTTGGCCTTTAAGCTTTTTCTGAAAACACGTGCGTAGGAAGCACAACAAAAACAGCCTTAATTTCTGACTAGGAAGGAATACGTTCTTTTTCTCAATAAAGCTCATGGTATTTCAAACATGAAAGTTGGTCTGGAAGCACTTACGTCTGGACATCGGGCAGTCAACATCTTCAGAAAGTAGCTGGTTTTGTTAATCGAGCTCCACGCTATTGAAAGCAGTGCAAGATTTCCAGTCCGCTGATTGTACAGCAACTTCCCCGCGTTTTCTAGCAAGAGGCTACTTCCAAAGAACATCACCTTTCGATACCTGTCAGACTTGTTCTAACGTGCAGGGAAGTTTCTTGGGTTAGGCAAGCCGCGAAGGCAGAGTTTTGATTCCCATGAAATCAGTGACATTCGTGACCTCTCGTGTGAACACACTCTCACCTTGCTGGTGGTCGCCGACCAGGGCGGTATATAGTGATTGGTGGTAGTGACGCTTTTGGTGGCGGAGCTCCTAGCGCTACAAGGTCCTTCTTGAATGACGACTTGATGGCACACATGCTGCGACAAGCTTGAGCATCTCCAGGGGGATCAGTTTGTTTGTGATGCACTCGGCGCACTGGCAGGCAGTTGTGCTGGTTGTGCCGACAAGGTTATCAAGGAGGCCCAAGTCACCCAAGTTACAGAATAATTATTACATAAAAAGTTCAGAAGGGACAGGCCCCATGAAAGGCACCCGCATCTCGCGCAGCTTTGCTGCTCAGAAAGGTCGTGAAATATACGAAACATACGGCATCAATAGGTAATAAGGGCTGCAAGCGCGAGCACGAAGGTGCTAGAAGAAACAGACGAAAGGCGAGGCACGGAAGGCAAAG
This sequence comes from Rhipicephalus annulatus, assembly GCA_013436015.1. Lineage (NCBI taxonomy): Eukaryota > Metazoa > Arthropoda > Arachnida > Ixodida > Ixodidae > Rhipicephalus > Rhipicephalus annulatus. The sequence goes on along the minus strand of WOVY01013856.1, from coordinate 1,306 downwards.
AGGACAACACGGGCATCAATCTGGGTTGATAAATGCGTTAGAGCTTCTTCAGTAGATTTGCACGCAAAGAAAACTGCGTATATGAAGTGTCATTGTCGATAAAAGCGTCAGTAGTGCATCTGCACATTTTTTTTATGGATTTTGCGCATGTCCCATACATTTTAACCGTTTTATGTCTATATATATATTTCAGTTAATGTCTAGCACCCATTCACTTTACGTGTTTCCTTATTTTGTGTTTGTCCCGCTGCGCTTGTTATACTACACAAGTTCTGTATGATTAACAGATTAATAATAAAGAAGGATATCAGCTGGATCTGATGTCATTTTTGCAGAAACGACCAACAGTTTTCTTGGCATGACAAGGACTTATAGCGACAGCACAGCAATGTGGTGATCAACCTGTTGTCGATGACCATCAATGAAACGAAGAAAGAGAAAGCGAGATCTACGGTGAAAAGAAACGATTCACTGTTCTTACACCCTTAGCCAACCATTTAAAAATGGCATGGGATAGATAGATAGATAGATAGATAGATAGATAGATAGATAGATAGATAGATAGATAGATAGATAGATAGATAGATAGATAGATAGATAGATAGATAGATAGATAGATAGATAGATAGATAGATAGATAGATATAGATAGATAGATAGATAGATAGATAGATAGATAGATAGATAGATAGATAGATAGATAGATAGATAGCTATGTGGGGTTAACGTCCCAAAACCACTATATGATTATGAGAGACGCCGTAGTGGAGGGCTCCGGAAATTTAGACCACCTGGGGTTCTTTAACGTGCACCCAAATCTGAGCACCGGGCCTACAACATTTCCGCCTCCATCGGAAATGCAGCCGCCGCAGCCGGGATTCGAACCCGCGCCCTGCGGGTCAGCAGCCGAGTGCCTTAGCCACTAGACCACGCGCGGGGGGCTAGATAGATAGATAGATAGATAGATAGATAGATAGATAGATAGATAGATAGATAGATAGAGATAGATAGATAGATAGATAGATAGATAGATAGATAGATAGATAGATAGATAGATAGATGAAAGGAAGGTCAACCAGAAACACAATGTCCGGTTCACTACCCTCATAGAAGGTGAGAGTAAAGGAAAATAAATGTGGAAGAATGAGTGGAGATAAGAGCCGACGCTAGAAATAAAACAAGAAAAAACAAACAAAGGAGGTTGTTGATGGGGAGTACCAAGGTTATCCAGAAAGCCACTGCCACGCGAATAGTTCAATAATTTTGTGTTTCTCATGAGCTCTTCTGCGGAGCACTGTAACAAGAAA
>WOVY01013854.1:5000-22055 GCA_013436015.1 Rhipicephalus annulatus | reverse complement strand
TCCAGTCCAAAGTTCTTGGAAAAAAAGTCTGAATGATACTCTTCCGAGAATCACTCACTCAAAGTCCAGCGTTGTTGTCGTTCCGCGCCCTCGAAGTTTCTCTTCCAGGAAACCTCGACGAAGTTTCTCTTCCAGGAAACCTCCCGTCTTCAATAGGCCACTCTCCAAGCTTCAAACTTCTTCGCCGGAACACGTCGGCTTCCCACACGCAGCTGTTGCCACGCGTCTTCGCTCGATAGCGGTAAACACCCGCTCTTGCCTGTAGCCCGAGCCTTCACCCTTCAGGTGGAAATCCTCTTCATCTCCGGCTTCGTCCCTACGGACCAAAACCTTCGCCGACTACACGGCGGAATCCCTACGCGCTCTGGCGCTCACTTCCGTCTCCTCCTGATCTCTCATCTCGGCTGCTCGGTTAAATATCTTGCGCGCGACATTCCAGACGGTTCTCGTCATTTCGTCGGCGCGATACGCAGCGAAGGCTGGGGAGAGGCGAGGCGGTTTGTCTGCCCTCCGCGTCGGATGACTCAGCTCGGCGTGGCCACGCCTCCTTCGTTCTAGAAATATCGCGGGCTTGCTGGGCCGCCGATGTGGGGTGAGGAGGTTCGTCGGTGAATGCTTCCAAGGGGAGAGCGCGCGCCCGGAGAGCCTTGGCCGTTTGTTTTTTTTTCCCCTTTTTTTCTTTTGACTTCGTGGCGTTTCTCCCGCCCGTTAGCGCAAGAATTTGGTGGCGCGCCCATTTTTAGCGCTCGTTCTGTGACACCCACTAAACCTGCACCTCGAGCTATATCGTCTATTTTAATGAAAATCCATAATATTCATTTAGTACGCCGAATTGTTTTATACGCTGGCTATTTAAACGGCTAAACGGTTTCCACGTTTGCCTATAATGAGCGCACGCTGCACAGTGATTATCGACGCAAAAGTTATGAGGGGCTTACAAGAAACCACATCTAAAGGCAATGTATTGTCCCTTCAGCAGTGCAGACATAATCTGCAATGAGCGTGCGATCACCCTTGATAAATTATTTTGTAATTCACATAACATGCAACAGTACAAAAATTTACATATCGGTGTCAACTCGTTAATTAGTTTAATTTGGCTGTCCGCGACAACCTGCTTACGCAGTCTGCCAAAGAGAGTTACCCACGTGCGCATATCCGTAAATAAGGCCCCTGCAGTTGTCACTTCCAGCACGAAGCCAACGAGCCCTCCACGTGAGCGCAACCCACAGAGGAAGGAGAGAGAGCTCCAAAGATGCGCATATTTTCGCGAACGCAAAACTGCCGTACACGCAACGCACTACACCAGAAAGGCGAGGCAGAGAGGAAGCGCCGTCTCCATTGTCACGCCGACGCGACGGTGAGCTCCAGCGCCCGCCTGCCCCGCTAGTGCAGTGAGAAGGGCTTGGGGCAGTGGAAGCAGCGGAACGACCGCGTCATATTTCATAGCCGCGTCTTTGGTGATGTTCTGACGGGCGACCATAGCAGTGGTGGTGTAGTCGCCGTAGTACTGAAGCTGTCGAGAGCGTCTCATTTGGCGCGTGCACGTCGTAGCCTACGAAAGCGAGTAACTACGCGTTTCGTCTGCTTCAAGGTGAAAGAATAAGTTAGGTGATGAGACTGTGTCCGGCGGCGCGTCCAGATTGTGTTCACCGCCTGGGCTGTTTCCGCTAGATGCGACAGATGGAGGGTGGACTATTAGTCGTGGGTGTTGTGAGACGAAGGGAATCTACGACAAACTTGAATAAGAATAGACGAGGAAGGCATTATCAGCTTGGTTAGTGATCATAAACGCATAACATTACAAATGGGATATAAAAACTGAAATTCCGAACATGAGATCTAAGTTTGGAAGCTCGTACTTGAATAACACAAAAATCAAGAACCAAAGACGAAGTAGAAAATCACCGTACAATGACTGGGAGTATAGTGAACTGTTACACGCAATGACTAGGGAGATGGAAAAGAGACGAAACCACTTGGTGTAAAGTAAAGAGAAAGCAAAAAGGTTGGTGAAACAGAGAAATCTGGGAAGCGATCGAGAAGCAACGTGAGGCATTACGGTAGCACAGGCAGACTAAAAGGGAGAAGCGGCCGCAGGATGAAGTCAACCAAACGTGGGATATATAATTAAAAAACATTGTGCAGCAATTAGTCGAGAGAAAAAACAAAAGTGAAAGTGGACGCTGGGTGACAGAGATTCGCGAAAAGAAGGCCGCGCCTAGATATTTTGGAGCCACCTTAGAGCATTAGGTAGGAAGTCTGTCACTATGCAACATCATTACGTAGATAAAGAAGGACAAAAATTGGAAGGGTACAAAGCACTAGGTTATATCCGAAAGCTAACTGCAGATTCGTTTAAAAAGGTCGGTCAGAGGAATTTTCCCAGGGAGTAAAAGTATGAAAAAGAGTGCAACCGAGGAAGAGCTACTACATGAGAATTTCATTTGGAAGAAGGCCAAAGGAAAAATGCCAAAGCACATTACTCCTCGCTAAGCAAAAGTTAGCCGAGATGGGAGTTTCTCCAACACATGAGCCCACAAAACTCCCCTGCCCCAAATATTTTTTCCCTGGTAGGGAGTCAAGTCGGTCCAAGTCGTCGTAAAACGGCCCCTGGTTAATGACAGAGTTTAATAATGGCATGACCTTGTTAAACTCCCCAGGGAGTTTCAGGTCACGTGGTTACAAACCCCCTATGGGAGTGTGGCAGCTTGGGCTAGTTGGTATGGCATGACGATAGTTATAGCGCGAGAACAAAACAACGACACAGAAACAAGAGGGAGATGAAGGCGCTCGTGTCCTTCGTGTCCTTCTTGTCTCTGTGTCGTCGTTTGTTCTCGCGTTATAACTATCGTCATCCCTATGAGAGTTTTAAAAACCCTTTTTGGACGTGACGTGCGTGTGTGTGTGTTTGTGTGTATGTACGGGCGTATGATTGCACGTTGGTGTGAAGCACCAGTGTTTTGTGTCGCTGACCATATGAGCATTGTATGTGACCGTGTGAGCAACATATAAGTGCAGCGAAGAATCGCAACAACCGGTTGGTGTTTACTGTGAACATTTCAATATATTTCGCATCGTTGAACCATGCTGGACATCGGTCCAATTTCTCAACGAAACGCCGCGAATGCCTTGCATGAGAGCGCTGAGTTACGATAAAAATTCGAAGAATAATTTAATGGTAGCAAAAGTAAGCTGTTACGATCGTCAGCTATTGCTCCTGAAATTTCAGCGTAAAACTTCTAAGTGGTTCGAAGTAGGCTTCGCTCAACCACGGCAGGCTGGCCGGCAAGCGGTGTTAGAGTTGCGCCGGCGACGCACTCGCCCCGTCTCCGCCTATAGTGGATTCTCAAAGTGTCACCGGTATTTCACCGGCTGTAACATCTAAGTGGTAGGAAGGCCTCGCTGCGCCGTCGGTATCCAGCCGGCATCGTATCGAGCTCGCACTACGCGCCGGCCGCCGTGGCGAGCTCTACGAGCTAGCTTGCACTGACTACCGAAGAGGCAATGAATGTGTTTTACAACAAATAAAAGCTGCTGGGATGAGTAACAGACTTCTGCACCTTGCGGCCGCAGCTGTCGAATGACTAACTCAAACGGGAGTGCTGAACGAGGCGGAGACACACAGAAACAGCGTACGGCATGCATGCATACCCATGCAATGCACGCGAGCAACAGGAACAGCGACTGCGAACCGTCTCGTTCGTTTAAGTCTATCGCTCCGTAGCTTAAACCGCATGAATAGCGGACACATATTTCTGCGCATGGGAAAAATAACGAGACGTGAACTCCACATCAGCAAGCATTTGTGATCGCCAGCTGTCATTCATCGAATCACCGAGCCGTACCCGTGAGTGAGGCCTAGTCGTCGAATGCGGTAGCGACGGTTCGCGCGGTGGTCTACCTCGGTTATACGCTGGAGCTGCTGAATGTACCTCGTTAATGTGTTCATACAAGGCCGTGCGGGCTTTGAGCATGATTCAGTGCATTTTACGGATCCACAAACAGTACTGCTAATGCAAATTCAGCCCGTACGACAGAGTGCCAACTGATGAAACCCTTTCGCAATAGTTAACAAAAATATTAAATACTAGGCAGTCTTAGGATAAAAGGCATGTGTGTTGAAGTGTTTACGTCAGGCAACCTAACTTCGTACCTACGCCGTACGTGTTTATTGCTTGATTATTAGCAAAAAAATGGTCCCTTTAGGGCAACATGGGAGGTTATAATATGGTGCCTGTTTTTACCCGGAGACAAAATCTTACGTGTGCCCTGCGGGTGGCAAGCGGAACTTCAGAAGCCGTCATGTTGCCGTGCCTGAAGCAGACCTTCGGGAGACGCTAGGTTTGTTGAGGTTGTTTGTTTTCTGTATTAGAAAGGCTTTCTGTCAGGATAGGCTAGCTTAACTTTCAGCTTTTTTTTTTCTTGTAGGCTAGGTTGTTTTCACTTGTTCACTGCGTGGTACCCTTACCGCGATGGTGGCGCCTTCGAGCCTGAGGCCCAATATCTTTCTTGGTCGTGTGCCAAAGGGTGTCAGCAACGTTGACATCTGTAAGGATCTAGTCAAGAGGTTCCAAGTCAAGGACATCATTTTGTGGAGGGAAGTTTGAGCTGACCTTCGTCAACGAGGACGCGGTTCAGCAGTTCAAAGCTAAGCCGGAGATCTTCGTTGGCAAGGGGGTGGTTAGGTCCCAGTACCGTGGAGCGCGTACGATGACTGTGCGAATTTTTTGTTACCGGAAAATTGCCCTGACAAGAACCTAGTGAAAGGGCTTCAGGAGTACGGAAAAGTTCTCGAGATCGGACAGGAAAGCGTGCCCGAACTCGAAGGCATATCGTCTGGCATCCGCCGAGTGCACATGGAGATGGAGAAGGCCGTCCCAAACATTATGGGGAGTAACGACCGACTCATCTACTTTGAGCACGATGGCGTGGTACGCCAATGTCGTAGGTGCTATCGGCCGGGGCACATCGCGAACGATTGCATTACGCCACGTTGCGAACGCTGCTGGAAGTATGGTCACACCAAGTGCGAGCACAAATGCAAGCGCTGTGGCGGCACCACGCCCAATCGGCGTGCAAGGCTCGCGCGTTTTCGTACGCTGCTGCCGCTCGTGCTTCTTCTTCTTCGCAGCTTAGGAGCAGCCTTGCTGACGACCGGGAGGACCCTCTGACGGCTGCTGGGGGCTCGAACCTGCCAGAGAGGGTGCCTTTGTGCGAAACGGCCCCCGGTAGGGAAAAGCCGGAGGGGGCGGAGTTGTAACAAGCTGAGGCTTCCCCCTCCCGCCCGCCGTCGAGCCGACGCCGGCCCCCAGCCCCGCCCGCCGACGTGCTTGTGAGCGCGCCTGATGACGAGTCTGCGGCGTCAACCATCGCTGAGGAGGAGGAGGATTCCCCCAATCCGTGGTACCAGATCGTCCGAGGACAGAAGCGGCGTGTCTCGGCTCGAGACGCTTCGGGGGAGGGGCCGGCGGCGGCTCCGAGCGGTGGCCCTGGCTGCTCTGACGAGGCCGATTCGCTCGCAGGATTTCAAGCTGGACGGTTGTGCCCTCGCGATCTCCGCCGTCAGCGTAGCTCCCGCCGACTGGTTCGCCCTCCGCGGTCTCCTGACGCCGTGCAGCTCTCGCATTGTGGCGCCCCGCCCTTGGACTGCTTCGACCGGATCCCCACTTTCCTATCTCCTTCTTTTTCCTCTCGCTTGGCTGTCTTCTTCTCCGTCTGTTTTCCTTCTATTTGTTTTATTCCTCCTTCCCCCCACCCCTATAAGGCACTGCGCCGTGTCACCTGAAGGCAGACAGAAATTAGGTGCATTTTTCCTCTTCATTCTAACCACTACCACCACCACCACGAGGCCCTCCCGGATGTCAAGCGCGCTGCAGGGACGGAGTTCGACGAGGAGTCTACCTCGTTGACCGTCGTGGAGAGTGCATCGGGTGAGTCGAACGACCGTTCTTCTTGTCCGAACTGTGGGCCGGGCAGCTGTGAATGTTCACTGCTGTCGGACACGGAGTACTTTTCCATGACTGAGGACTCCCTCACCGAAGGGGGTTCTCATTCACAGATAGGTTAGGTAGATCTTTAACAGCTGGTACTCCCAAGTACCAGTTGTTCTGTCTTTCTAGTCTTTACTTCTTGTCTTTTCTAGTTCTGTGCCTATTTACTTTTTCTATTTCATGATGACTTCTCTCACTATAGCTACCTTTAACTGTCGAGGTATTACTAGAGCATCCGAAACAGGCCGAGGTTAATCACTTAGCTCAGTCACGCAAGATAGATATTCTTGTACTGCAAGAAACATTCGTGGTCTAGATTGGGACAAATTAATAACTTCGACAGAACGTTTGGCACCAAATCCTACTGGAATTATGGCGGCGCAAATTGCCGGGGAGTCGCTGTCATTTTAATGCCGCGATTCACCGGTTCTGTGCTTCGCTACGCCAGAGATTCGGATGGCCGTGTTCTGTCGGTAGATCTTGATTCGGGTATTAGGATCTTGAATGTTATACGCTCCAGTGAAGGGTTGAACACAAAAGGATTTCTTTACTTCCTTAGATTCCTATTTAGTTGGCCCATCCCGTGTCATTCTAGTGGGTGATTTCAATGTTACTTTAGAACAAGCGGATCGTGTTTCCTCCACAGGAAACGCCAAAGTGCAGAGATCGAAATGGTCGGCGGGAGTTGGGGGAGCTTGTGAACGAACTGGGACTCGTCGATGCTTGGCGGTCTCTTCGCCCCCTTCAGTCAGGAATGACTTTGCCGGGGAGGGGAGCCAGTCCAGGATCGATCACTTTTATGTCTCACCTTCACTCGCTCTCAGCACGCACTCTAGCTGGCTGTGTTCTTCCGCTCTGAGTGACCATAACCTCCTCGCATTGAGATTCGCCGAATCCAGTTTAGCGCCCTTGGGCAAGAGACCGTGCCGTCTCAACCCGCGGCCTTCTTAAAGGTAAGGACGCTACAAAAGATGTAGCAGGGCTTCTCCTCAGCTCGCTCCTGGGCGATCAGGACTAGGCGGTAGTGAATTGGACGCAGTGAAGGCCGGAGTTGCGGAGCGCTTCAGGAAGTGGGGCAAGAGGCGGGCGCGGGAGGAACGCGCCGGGATCTAAGTGGGCTCTGACGCGATTCTCCTGCTCTCAAAGCCATTGTCCAGTGGCCCGGGAGTGACCGCGGCTCTTACTTCACTGCGCAAAGATATAGAGTCCTGCTCCAGCAACGCTGGAACGCTTGCGAGCCACAGCACGCGCAGAGCAGTGGGAAATGGCGGCTTGGTGTTAGCAGAGAAATGTTCTTCGTACACATGTAGCTAAGAAGAGTTCCGCAATGACCCCTTTGATTGATGTAAGCACACGCAGTTTAGTGGAAACGCAGGACGGAGTGATTGAGGTGGCAAGGCAGTTCTACAAGAACCTCTATTCCGAACCGCCTCACACTCCGCACTCGTTCCTTTCATTAAGACTTACACGAGGATTTCAATATTCGTGACACTCTTCTCGTCGAAGAGGAAGTGTTCACAGCACTTAAATCCATGAACCGTAATCGCAGCCCAGGTTCAGATGGTTTGACAGTCGAGTTTATGTCCCGTTTTGGAAGGTTTCGGGGGGCCTTTTACCACATTGGCAAACAGGCTTCTCCGTGAGGGGACCCTGTCATCATCTCAAAGGGAGGGGCGGATCACTCTCCTGTGCAAGGAAGAGGCGAGACGCCACCGACCTGAGAACCTGGCAGCCCATCACTCTTCTAAACTGTGACTATACAAGCTCGTAGCTAAGTGCCTGTCCGTTCGACTCACTCCAGTACTTAGTACTGTCCGGGGTCCGTACCAGCCAGGTTGTGTCCGAGGTAGATCGTACCAACTTCATGGTTTTGCTACTCAGGGATCTCATAGAATGGTCGAACGCACACAACCTGCATGGAATCCTTTTTTCCTTCGAGCAAGAGAAGGCTTTTGACATTATCAGTCATAAGTGCCTCTTTAAAGTTTTAAAGCAGGCAGGCTTCAGTGTTAAGTTCATCATGCAGCATGGTCAGGTTCTATATTTTCGTCCTAGTTCTGCTGTTGTCGTCCAAAATCGCGTCTCGGAGCCTTTCTGTGTGTGCCGTGGAGTCAGGCAGGGCGATCCACTTTCACCCGCTCTCTATTTGCTCGCATTCGAGCCGCTCTTCCACAGGCTTTCTAAAGACACCAGCATTGGTAGATTTCCACGTCCGCCAGTTGCCCCCCCCCCCCGTTTGCAATGTTCGCCTATGCAGATGACCTCTCTATTGTCGTCCGGGACGAGGCAACTGTTTGCACCGTCTTGGAAGTCATGGAGGGGGTACTGCTCGGCGAGTGGAGCCAGAATAAGTCGAAGAGTGCAGTCATGTACACTGTAAACAGAAATAAGACGAGATGGAGTAAATGACCTTGTCCTCTAGCGCACGCCCCGATGCGAGTTTTATAAACGCCATCTAGAGGGAGTAAAAAATTTACTCCCCATTAGTAGAGAGTTTTTGCATGGTGCCAGGGGGGGTTTTTATTTACATCCATCGGGGAACTTTTTCTGGTCAGTATGGGAGTAAACTTTTTGCTTTGACCGAGAAAAAAATTTACGTCAGCAGTCGTACCTTGCGCAAGCGTAGCTTTAATCGCATTACCTTCAGAGCACATAACAATGATTACAGTCCACAAGCATGCAGCTTGTGGACTGTAATATTGCATTATTGCAACATGCTCGTAAGCTCGTAATATTGCAACACGCATACTCACCACAGCTTGCTACCCGCAGTCCACACGTACAATTCAGTCACCGGGTATAGGCACCACATTCTGACTTCCCATGTAGCCCTACAGAGAACCATTTTTTGCTGTTAATTAAACAGTAAACACGGACGGCGTAGGCATTAGGTTGCGGTGGCCTGATGTAATCACTTCAGCACACATGCCTTTTATCTTACGCCTGCCTAATATTCAATATTTTTTAACTATAGCGAAACGTTTCATCAGTTGGCGCTCTATCGTACAAGCTGAATTTGCATTAGCAGTACTGTTTGTGGATCCGTAAACTGCACTGAATCATATACAAAGCCCGCACGGCCTTGAATGAACACATTAACGAGGCACATTCAGCAGCTCCAGCGATGAACCAAGGTAGACCACCGCTACCGAGTCCGACGACTAGGCCTCATTCACGAGTACGGCACGGTGATTCGATGAATGACAGCTGGCGATCCCAAAATGCTTGCTGATGTGCAGTTACGTCTCGTTTATTTTACCTATGCACAGAAATAGGTGTCCGCTATGCACGCAGTTTAAGCTTCGGAGCAATAGACTTAAACTAACGAGACTGTTCGCAGTCCCTGTTCCCGTTGCTCGCCCACAATGCATGGGCATGCATGCATGCCGTACGCTGGTTCTGTGTTTCTCCGCCTCGTTCGGCGCTCGCCTTCGAGTTAGTCATTTGAAAGCTGTGGTCGCATAGCGCTGAAGTCTGTTATTCATCCCAGTAGCCTTTATTTTTTGTAAAACTTGTTCATTGCCTCGCCGGTAGTCAGTGCTAGCTAGCTCGTAGAGCTCGCCACGGCGGCCGGTGCGCAGTGCAAGTTCGATACGATGCCGGCTCGATACCGACGGCATAGCGAGGCCTTCTTACCGCTTAGATGTCGCAGCCGGTGAAATACCGGTGACACTTCGAGAACTCACCATCGGCGGAGACGGGGCGAGCGCGTCATCGCTGCAACTCTCACACCTGTTGCCGGTCAGCCTGCCGTGGTCGAGCGAAGCCTACACAGTAAATTTTTTACACCCTTAAGGGTGTAAATTGGCTTGTCGCCAGAGAAACACCCTATGGGTGTTTTCAGATACACCCTACTTAGAAGGGTGTTGAACACCCTAACATTTTGCTGAACACCCTACATGTAGGGTGTTCAGCTAACACCCTTTAACAGGGTGTTGAAAGGGTGTGCGACCTTCGAGTAACGCGTTATTCAAAGGTCGCAGGTTCGGTTCCTGTCCATGGCAAGTTATCTTTTCACCCACATTTCTTCACATTTACATTACAATTTGGTCTAATAACTTCCCCTATACTTTCCTTTACTTTCCTTGGCAATATTGTCTGTTTGATCTCAATATATATATATATATATATTATATATATATATATATAATAATGAGATCTAACAGACCAGTAATGCCAAGAAATGTACAGGGGAAGTTATTAGAACCTATAGAATGTAAATAAGAAGAAAGAATAAAGAAAAGTGGATGAAAAATGTGTGTGTGTGTGCGCACGTGTGTGTATAAGCAAGCTTACTGAAATGCAATGATATTCCTCAAAGCCTTCTTTGTAAAGCAGACTATAGAAATTTAGACTGCCTTCTATAGTTAAACACTTAAATACAAATATTTAGTGTTAAATAGCATAACATCTGGGGTATATCAATTGGTGGCTCAGGTAGTCGATACAGCAAAGATGCTTGGTATGCATACGTTTGTGTAGACACACGAACACATTATATTCAAAAAACATTATTACCCGTAACAGTGCACACTTCCCATGCAGGATGCAGACATATACATATTTCAGCAACTTAATATGCAGTTACACTTGGTATCGCGAACCATGCGAGTTCAGCCTCACCTAGTTCATTTCAAACTTCCGATTATACAAAAATAACGGAGCTGTTTTTTTCAGACATCGTTCCACTTATTGATAAATATCTTTTCCCACTTCCTAAAAGTAGACATATATTGGCGTAAAATAAATGTTCAAGTATATGTACCACAACGCAGGTTTTCTCTCAACTGAAAGCAAAACAGTTATTATGATATTTCATACATACTACAGTTAGAGCTTTTTACCGCCAATATTCGAACAGGTAAGGTCAGTGGCTGAAGAAAAATGATAACAGATCAGCCCGCACCCCATGAAGCTTCACCACATATTAAAATTGCAAGTTTTATTTTTCAGCATCTTTCTAGGTAATAGAGACAGCATCCATTTCTCAAAACCACACTCTTCACAACAAAACCAAACGAGGGCCGACAGGTGGAAATGCCTCAGATAGGCTGACCAAAGTTTCGATAGGAGAACCTATCTTCGTCAAAGGTGCCTAGCCTTCTCATCCTTGGCATATTAGATTCAAGGGGGTTAGTAAAGACGTCATCTCCTGGTGGTGGCATGTGTCCCTGTTGGTAATCGTAGCCTGAAAAAAAAACTATAAAGCAGAGGAGTGCAGTCCTTGCTTCATTTCAAGTTGGGTGGTAGTGATTCAGAATGTTCTCAGAGGGTGGAGAAAAAAGAAAAAAAAAGGAAACACCCAAAGTAGGAGCGGTGTGCTGCCAATGGGTGGCCGCTACAGACATGAAAAAAGCAAAGAGCTTGAAAGTTCGAAGCCAGCAGAAGGTCCCCGCGTTTGGCCATCACGAAGGGTTGCCGACGATAACGGCCTATGCTGTTCTCGAACATCTATGAATGGGACTCATAAGAAAGAGGTTACAAATGGCGCAAGAGATAAGCAGGCGGCTACTTTTAAATGGCAAGATGTCAAAGGTAAGCGACACCAGATGTGTTCGGAAGGCCACGTGTTTATTGGGGAAGGTCGTTGGTTAAAATATGCTTTCACTATCCCCATAGGTGTCCCCCTCAACGGAATTGCCTCAAGAATTTGGCGGCATGTTGGCAGAGAAATAGGCAAGTTCGGAATGCAAAGGGAATAAGCAACGACGAGAAAAACACAAAAGAAAAGAAAATGAAAAAAAGGCAGATTGGTGGTAGGCGACACGCTAGCGTTAACAGACGAGGAAAGGAAAAAAGAGGACGCAGAGAAATTTGTGGCTTGGCAATGACTTAATGGTGCACGGTAGGAGTGTTTTTGAAGCGACAAAAGAAGAAAGAAAGCTGTGGTTGAAAGGTTCTGGAAAATAAAAACTTTGTATTTGTGTGTATATAGACACATGTATATCTATAATTAAAATTTTAGAAATTCAGAGTGAATATTATTACAATATATAGGTTAGGAGTGATTCCATGTAATAACAGTTATGTCTATTTGAAGGTTGAACATTTTAGTTCATAAATACGGCCGCAATTATGCAATGGCTTTCAGCGATTCGAAATTACCACATGCAACATTGATTCCTGATGGATGTATGGACATAAATTTGTGTATAAAGTATGATTTCATGTATTTGTTCTCTCGTGGTGACCGGACATCATTTGTAGTAGAACGTAAAGCTTTGCTTTTTCGAAATTGTGGTCCTGTTGGTAGAAGAGAAGTGACCAGCTACTACTTTCGGTAAATTGTGCTTTGTATCTGCATGGTGGCCGTTCAGTCTTAAGTGAATTGGCGGCCCAAATTCGCCTATATATTGTTTTCTACAGCTGGCACACTCAGAAAAGTATATTAGGTTGTTTAAAACTGCAGGTGAAGCTCTATGTGACCTTGTGAATGTAGTCAGATGCTGTGCTTTTTATGTTAGTAGCCGGCTGTATATATCTGCAGGGTGAGCACTTGGCCCGGCCGCAGGGATCAGACGTCCTAGTCTAAGTTTGCGTGAACAAGCATGTCTTTAAGTTAGCGTTTGCAAATGCCACGTGCCACGCATTGCTAATTCCCGCAAAACTTAAAGCAAACACTAGGACCGTCTGGTCCTGTGGCCGGCCCAGATGTTTCCCCTCTAAAAATATATAGCTGGCTAACAACTTAAAAAGCACAGAATTTGACTACATTCACAAGGTCCCATCGATCTTCATCTGCACTTTGAACAACCTAATATACTGTCTTAAGTATGCCAACTGCAGACAATATATAGGCTAAACTGGGCAGCCAATTCACGTAAGACTGAACGGCCACTGCGCAGACACAAAACACAATTTACCAAAGCAGTAGCCAGTCACTTCAACCAACAGGGCCACAATTTCGACCAAGCAAAGCTTTATGTTCGACAAATTTCTGCTCACCGTGAGAGGAAATACATGGAAATATATTTGATACACAAATGTAAGCACCTACACTGATCACGAATCAATGTAGCACGTCGCAATTCGGAATCGCTGAAAGCCATAGCATAATACGACAGCATTTAGAAATAAGAAAGGTTCAACCTTCAAATAGACATGTCGGTATTACATGGAATCGCGCCTAGACTACAAGTTGAACTATTGTCTCTCAAAATTTTTAAATTATAAATATAGATATTCATGTGTCTATATACACACAACTACAAAGTTTTTATTTTCCAGAACCTTCAACAACAGCTTTCTTCTTTTGTCGCTTTAAAAACGCTCCTACCGTGCACCATCAAGTCATTGCCAAGCCACAAATTTCTCTGAGTCTTTTTTTTTTCCTTTTCCTCGTCTGTTATCGCTAGCGTGTCATCTACCTCCAACCCGCCTCTTTTTTCATTTTTTCCTTTCTTTCTGTGTTTCTCTCGTTGATGCTTATTTTCTTTGCATTCTGAATTGCTCTATTTCTCTGCCAACATGCCGCTAAATTCTTGAGGCAATTCTGTTGAGCAGGCCACCTACGGGGATAGTGAAAGCATATTTTAACTAATGACTTTCCCAATTAAACACATTCTCTTCCGAACACATCTGGTGTCTCTTTCCTTTGACATCTTAGCATTAAAGGTAGCTGCCTGCTTCTCTCTCGCGCCTTTTTGTAACCGCTTCTTATGAGTCCCATTCATACATGGTCGAGCACAGATAGGCCGTTATCGTCGTCACCCCTTTGTTATGGCCAAACGCGGGGGACCGTCTCGCTGGCTTCGAACTTTCAAGCTCTTTGCTTTTTCGCGTCTGTAGCGGCAGCACACCGCTCCTACTTTGCGTGTTTCCTCTTTTTGCTTCCCTTTTTTCTCTACCCTCCGAGAACATTGTGAATTGCGACCAGCCAACTTGAAATGAAGTGAGGACTGCACTTGTTTGCTTTCTAGCTTTTTTTTCTTTTCCGACGGCAATTGCCAACAAGGACACGCACCACCACCAAGAGGTGAAGTCTTACTAACCCCCTTAAAGCTAACATGCCAAGGATGAGAAGGAAAGGCACTTTGACGAACATAAGTCCTCCTATAGAAACGTCAGCCAGCCTATCTGAGGAACTTTCACTGTTCCCCCAGTCTATCCCACTCTTCACAACAGTTTTTTTCTGATCCTAAGGCAGTTTTCAAGGAATTCGAAACCTATGGGCTATTTATATGAGCTCTGCACACACAATTTAGCCATCTGATGTACAATATGCAAAGTATATCAGAGTGACTTGGGCTTTACACTCTTACAGAGTATAAAAGAAGGAAAATTTGTAACTTCATATCTAACTCAGAATACATGCAACAATCATTACCTCTTGCAAAAAATTAGGAATGTAATAAACACCAGCACACACTTCGCAGAGCTGCTCAGAAATGCATCTTGATAAAATACTTAAATATTGCAGTAAATTATGAATGCAAAAACACAACACCAGTGCACTAGTAGAGATGCCTGGTTGGCACCAAACTGCTGTACTTAAGATGCATCATGGAAGCAAGACCACAGCCCACAACTAATATACGCTTCAAGTAACCCTTGACTGCTAAACTGAAGGCCGCAAAATCAAACCATGGCTGTGGTGGCTGCAATTTCGATTAAGGAGGAAATGCATGACACCTGTCTGCTTAGACGTGGATGCATTTAAAGAACCCCAGGTGGTCAAAATATCTGAAACCCTCCACTCCAGTGTCCCTGATAATTATATCGTGGTTTTAACACGTTAACCTCGGTAAATATTATTCTCATTACACTTGACATGAAACAAAGCAAGCAGACATTACTATGTAGTTGAAAAAATTCACCATTCAACCCCCCCGATCCAAGGACCCACATTACAATATTCTAGTATGCCTTCTATCAATTATCATTAACAATGTTAAACATGAGTATGTATCACTGTAAAATATCCGACATGGTTTGGTATTGGCAAAGTTAGGTATGATGAAGTATGACAGTGGGAAAACACTTGATTGCACTTATGAATTGAACTTCCCGAAGGCAATGAAATAACTACGGTAAAAAAATACATTATTATAGAATATTCAGTGAAGGTTACACTGAAGATAAAATCATTAATGTGCTACTTTTTATCACAACACAAAAAGTGTTTTTAAATGGCCAATTGCACATAAGGCATCAATTACCATGACACGCAAGTCTGGCGAGCAACTCACTCAGTAGATCTTGGAAAAAACAAAATATCCAATAAAGAGCTCAGTAAGTAGCACTGACACATTCATAAATGCGCTGCCTAGTTACATTGAATTTTAGCCTTAAGAACAGAAAAACACCTTGCCAGATTGTGTCCAGGGGGACACAAAGTAATAAAATAATGCTGTCATCTGTCCAATCAACCAAAAATATTGAAATTTTAGTAACACAAATAAGCGGGTATGTTTGCATTAAAAAGTTGGAGGCAGTCGTGTTTCTACATGGTCCCACTTGGAAAACTTTTTGATTATGTTTATGCTCCTGATATCCCGTTTGAAAGTTTAATTTTGCTTTTCATGATTACGCATGCAAGGCAGTGAAGTTCCACAAAATATCACTCCATAGCGGAACGAGCAGTCGGTTCTTGCTATCGCCAGCGAATAGCAAGAGTAACCATTTTAATGTTTGCCCATGCCTTCCACCCAGGGTCAGATTAAATGCATGAAATCAGAGTCTGTGCTAGCGCTCACTGTCCTGCACACATAATAATGCAAGCCGCAACTAAATTTCCAGCAGGATATCTGAGCACAGGCATGCTAGAATTCTTATAAGTGATAATATGTAGAAATGTGACTGGCTCAAATATTTAACACATACATGATCTCCTGTTGCGGTCACTATTAAGTTGATTAATAAAACTTAATGTCACTGCTGACAGTGATTATTGTCTGACATTGCATCCTCCTGGATACATAGCTATCAGCAGAGGTGGCTTTACATACATAACTTACAGCGCTGACTTCTCTTTTAAGGGAAAACAAAAGGGTTAACTTTGAACACCCTGAACCTTTGTGCTCCTTGAATACAGCTACCAGGTGGCTCTCTGCAGCTCGCTTTTCAAAAGAAACAGAAGCCATGCGCCGCTGATGTGCACCAGCAGTCAAATTTTCCACAAGCCAGCCTTGATGATGGGCTAGTCCAGACGTCTTCCACACACTCTTCCTACGACGAGCATGTATAGGCTGCAAGAGAAACAAAAAAACAATTTACTGATGTGTCTGTAGCGAAGCAGAATTTGGAACTCTATTTAGAATGAACAGGAACATTGTGTTTTAAAAAAGTAGGATGTACGAAAACCAGACATGTTACAACAAAAACATCCTCAATGTTTTTGGCGAACATAGCTGCAACCTTACGAAAGAATATGCATTTTCCACATAACAGATGTGTAACAAATATACTTGAATAGCGCTCCGGCATAGTGCACATACATGCCAATTCATTAATAGGGCAGTGCGTACATGACGGTATGCGCTTTGATCAAGTATCCATTGGAGGTAACACAAAATTAAATTACGAATTTTAGTTTGAACACAACTAGTGTAACTTTCTTCCGGATGCCTACATTAGGACGATTATGCGGATAACATAGAAAATTGGTTTCACTAAATTACTATTGTCAACTGCTAAATTATGGCTGTTAATTCAATGATTCCAGGTGGCTAAAAAGGCAGTGCCCCTCACTCATTCCTAACATACACCTCATTACAGGCTGTCTGATAAATAATGGGAAAGAATGTGGAAATGCTAATACAACGCACCCATCTTGAGCTAAATACCATCCCAATAAAGCATGCAAGCTTCTGCAACAATCTCAGTAACAAGAATACTGGAAGGCATTGGTCACGATTTAGCAATACACAATAAACATTTGATGAGACTGATTTCAGAAGTTGTGTAATTGCGTCAATGCCAACAGCTTGGAAACATGCAGTCTATATTCATGACTGTCAGATGAACATACTGTCCAATTTTCCATTTTCACAGTAACATGTGCATGCCTTATGTATGCATACTATGATGTATAACACTATTGCTAGTTTTGAGCGTTAAATAA